>VDFB02266383.1:0-61305 GCA_007258455.2 Sequoia sempervirens
ATTAGAGTTTCAATTGGATTGTGTTAGCCTATTTCAGTTCATGAGTTGAGGCCGTACTTAGCAGATTTGTTGAGTTGGCAGTCAGAGAGAAGGCTGGGAACACACTACTGAGAAACTGAATATGTGGCATTTATTGCATTAGCTATTTTGGGAGTGAGTGGGAATCTTTGATTCATTTAATGTACCACTCCCTATTCTGGCAGTTTTTAGGGTTAGGGCTGAGGTGGCACAATTCTGGCCACTCTATTGATTGTAACCCTAGCCGTCCTTTGGGACTTGGCTAGCTATAAAAGGAGGAGTCCCCCTCATTTGTAATATAGTTAGAAGATCAGAATTAGATAGACATTGGAGTAGTAGACATTGAGAGAGTTAGATAGTGTAGTATTGTAGAGCATTTTGCATAATTTGGAGAAGAGAGAAAGTTTTCCCTTTGAAAACTTTTGAAGAGATTGTTGTGTAACACATTTTATGATGATAGATCTTTTCATTGATGATGGAATTCGTCTCGTCATGAAATGCTAGCAAGGTTTCTTCTTCCTTTCGTATCCAAGTAGATTAAATTCATGCAAGTAGCTTACTTCAGTGTGTGGTGTTTCATTGAGATAGCTTCGCTTTATTCCATACCACTAGCGGCTTGTTGATGATAAGTCCGCCTTGCGTGGTCAACTGGACATTATCTTGTGTTTAACTTCGGTTGTAGCTTACATACTTATATGCGTTGTTCTGATGGTGTATGTATGTTAAACTATAACTTGAATACCTTTCGCTATCCCCTTTGAAGATTGCACCGATTTTGCTGAGGCTGTCCGACGGAGGCTAGGCGAAATCCGGTTGAAGTCTATTGAAACGAAGCCCCACATACCTTGCATTTAGAATAGAATATAAATTTCTTAGGCCTTACCCCCTTTTACTTTCCGCATATTTCTGATTAGTCTTAGGAAAAGATACACATTGCCAAATCATACACGTAAGAATTCCCCTTCAAGATCATACATCAGCTGCTAACTGTGAGAAATCTGGACTATTGCGTAAGTCCCCTCGTACGAACACAGCAAAACACATCAACCAATCTGGGTCTATTCGCACTTAAGGAACCTTGGAGTTGAACATGCGAACTTTCTCGCAATCTTAGCGCATGGAATACTTTGATCAAGAGAGAACGGAGTAGCCCCAAACTATTTTGTTCTTCGGCTGTTTGGTATGGTCACAAAAACCGCATCAACAGTACCTCGGCAACATAAGTGGGGCACTGGAGAAACCATATACTCTGAGGTAGGTGAATGTAGGAAACTGTATAAACCAATCTGCCCACTCCGCTATTGCTGCTTTGGCAGTCGATGAAATGTGGACGTGCAACTCATTATCCAGGTCTCGCATTGTGTGCATCAGGAAAGCCTCGTTCACCCTCTTGTAATGGTGTAATGACTTAGTGAACTCTAGCTGAGGATAGTAGTTGTAGACATGCTGTACGTCCAAGGACCCCTTAGTGTTCAACCCTCTGAATTGGCCCTGGAAGGTCACTAGGTAGACTAGGTAGGAGACCATGTGGAATTCATGCATCGGGAAGTATTCTGTTATTTGTTGATGGAGGCTGTTACTGATTAAGGTTGCCCAATCATAGAACTCAGTCTTCTTCATGATGTGAGGTATAACATAGAACATCCAGGGTTGAAATTTCGTAGCATCTTCTTGTCCAGTGACCCTGTTGAGTAAGGTGATTATGATAGCAATTTCATCTTTGAATTCGCCTTGCCCAATGATCTTTGGCAGAGTCTTATGTTTTTTTTTCATCCACTTCTGTGCGATCTTCTTGCTGTATTTCTCTTTATGCATATCCCATATCCTTTCACATTCTTCTTTAGAGATGTTACACTCAGCCCATGGTGGTATTGAGAAGCATTTCTCAATTATGTCAGGTTTCAAACTGCAAATCACTCTGCCATCTACTGACTGAATCTCCCGTGTCGCCGGATTGTAGTGCTTGATGCAAGCAATTACAAATTCCAGACTCTGCATTGAAATAGGAATTGATGCTGCTGCAAGAAGTCCAAAGTGTCCTAGGTTTCTGATTGCAGTGTTACCTGCGTTCTCCAAAGCACATAAGTCGAACACTGGCTTGATGTGATGCAAGTTAGTCGCAGTTGTTTTGATGAAGTCGTGATATAGTACTGACTTGGTCTTGTATTCCATTTTGAAAACCTTGAAGATTGCCTGTAAACTTGCCTATATTTAGACAAATTCAGCACACTTTCTAAATTTAGAATGCTGGTTTTTTTTCCTCAAACGGACAAATTTTTCAAAAATTTTCTGAGATATGAGTTTTGTTCAAAATTTTGTTACAAGAAGATCCAGATTGTTTGTTTTTGAAAATTTTAAGTGTAAACTGAAAAAGCAGCAAACCCTAATTTCTTCAATTTTTCACAAAAAAAGCTGGCATCTGGGTTTTGTTCAGAAGCACATTTGAGATGAACCCAGTTGATAAGATTTGAAAAATACTGAGGGCTGATTGAAAAAGCAGCAAACCCTAGAATCTGAAATTTTTCTTGAAAAAAGCTGTGATTTGGGTTTTCTTCAAAAGAATATTTTAAGAGGACCCAGATGATCAAAATTTGAAAATTTTGATGATTTCTTTGACATGCAAGGAAAAAGCAGCTGCTACAACTTGAAAAATTTCTTCAAAAAATTGTTCAGAATGATGAGCTGAGAAGACCCAAATTGCTGAAAATTGAAATCTTTGACCTCCTTCAAAAATTTGATGTTCTGAATGAAAAAGCATGAAAAAGCAAGGCCTTTGTGTTGCTGGTCTGAAAATTGATGAAGAACTTTGAAAAATCAGCAAGCTTGAGCTCTCAAATTTTGAAAAGAAAATTCTCTAATTGCTGCTCCTCTTTAACTTGGACGCCACCTGCAAAGAATGATGAAGAATGAATGGTAAAGGCCTCTTTAAATAAGTTTTAGGCTTGAGAAAACCCTGATTTCTTTTGCTTTAATCCTCCAAACCCTAAAATCTGCCTATGCTTTGAACATAGACGTTTTTCTTCATATTGCAACTTTGAAAATTTTGGAAATTTGGCTTAGGCAAGTCATTTTGGGTGCCATTCTTGGTCGGAGGCGCCAACTTTCTCCAGACCTAGTCATTTTTTCAAAGTTTTCAACTTTTTCTCAATTTTGAACCTTGTTTGATCTTCGATCTCCGACTTCTAGATTGATCCGATGGACGAACTAAATGATTCATCGCGAAGCTTGATTGAATTGACAAGATCGTTTTGGGGGCAACTCTAGCTAGAAACTTCATATAGACCTTCAACTGATGACTGATTGATTTGGTGATTGTGCTGTTTGACTTACTGCGGAGCTGGGAAGAATCTGAACAATATTGCATGGGAGCACTAACGTTGATTCCACCATCTGATGCTCTAAAAAGATGGGCGCCTATCTCCTCCTGGGGCGCCCATGGCTTCCTGACTTAGTTTTTATTTTGCAGTTTTCGCCTTCCTCTCCTCGTTCAACGTGCTTACCTTTGCCTTGCTTGCTGGAGACTGAAAATTGACTAAGGCATGAAGGTTTGGGCGCCTAGACTGAGCTGGGGCGCCTGGAGTCTCTAGTGTTAGCCAAATTTTTTCATTTTTCAACTTTCTCAGCTTCCCTTCTCTATTCTTTGTTTTGCGTGCACGTTCGGTGTTTGAATGTTTGAATCTGACACCTGGCAGCTGATTGACCTCCATTGATGACTTTAGAGCTCCCGAAATACTTTCTGAAATTGAAAAAGTAGATTAGACCCACTAGGGAAAAACTGATCCTTTTGTGATTCTGACTGCACCAGCCTGATGAGGAAGTATTTTGAGCCAATCAAAAACAGTTTGAACCCTAACAGACAAACTTTCTATTTTTAGAAAATTTTGCCAGTATTTGTTTTGAAAGAAACCCAAAAAAACCAAGAAAAAGTTACTATTTTTAGAAGATTTCTAAAAATAGCAGTTTTCCTAAAAAGTAGGGATGAAAAACTGAGATCTGGGTTTTGTAGAATTGGTCGCTCTGAGCAGACCTAGATTGTCAAATTTTGAAAATTTTGAGTTTTTGTCCCTCATGCAAGACATGCAAACCCCAATTTTGACTTTTTTGACAAATTTGACAAGACTTTTACTCATTTCTTCAAAATGCCTAAGTGTAGTAAATTTTTTAATTTGGGGTACAACAAGTTTAACTTAAATATTTACGTTATTTAAAATTAAAGATTTGGACCACGCTAACTGCTAAGAAAAAACCAAGGTAAGTATTCACGGACATTCCCAACATAGAAATGCGGCCAATTGACCAGGTCAGTGATCAACCTATGACTTACTAAAAATAGTGTGGACAAAGTGCCCAAAGAATGCTCTGGAAGGCATCACTGTGAAACCCGTGAAACTCATTAGGCTAGAAATAACACCAATAAAACCCAAACGGTTGACTGACAAGCCACAAACTCTCTCGAGAGGGTTCCCTAACCACCATGTTAGTCTATGGGAACAAAGGTGATAAATTAACCGCAACTCTTACTGACTACCTAGAAAGGGGACATTATAGTTCGCCCTTCCCAAGATTGCTTGTCCCCAAGCAATCCACACTTGTACATGATAGCTAAATACCAGGATCCCAAATGAGCCTATAAAATGCTCCACTATATTTCCATTGCATCAACTGGATAAAACTAAACTCAATAGCTCTATTAATCACTATACAATTATGAAGCAATCTAGCAAGCATAGTATTTCTTGGATCCCACAGCGAAATTGGAAGTCCACCATTCCCAATACCTGTTGACTTCCGCTGCGCCACTCTTATATAATCATTACCACGCCAAGACTATGATGAGCCCTGCTAATATAGACTCAAAACCTTTCAATTTCTGCCTTGGGAATTTTGTCAAACACTTGTCATGTAAAGCTGATATATGCTGATATAAACTTTTGATTGCTGTGTTTTTGGTTTTTGGCACTTGACAATGATGTTTGAATGCTCTGATACCACTGTGATGAGCCTTGCTAGTTCACTGCTCAAACCCCTGTCTTTTTCTTAAGTCTATTTGTGTTTTTTAGTTTTTTAGAGAAATTTTGTAGACAAAAGAGAAGGTGTGCATCATATAAAAGCTCACAGAATGAAAACTTGAGCAAATCTAATCAAACTGAAATTGCAGAAGGTGTTTAATAGCCTCAACAATGGATTTAAAACATATAAACATACCCGTAAGCCTCCAGATTTTTTAAATAAGAAAAGAAGCCAGTTTGCCAGTCTATACATGAAAATCTGACAATATTCAGCATAGGATGAAACAAAGTCTGAATCCAGCTGTGAAAATGGAGCAAAAGAAGAGGGGATGCCAAGTGCTGAAGATAGTGAAGAGAAACCCTCAAGAAGATAGGCGTTTCTCCAACCAGCAAGTGCGCCCTAGCTCAAACAGCCACGCCTTTCAAGCAAAAAGACCAGAAACACATCTTAGAAGGTGCGCCCAAGTAGCTATGATGCCTGCCATGAAGAAGGAAGAACACTATCCAATCAAACCCTCTGTTTCTGATGAAGAACACTTACAAAATTCTGTTATAGCACTGCAGAACTTCTGAATGAAGCTCTCTCAATTTGCACCAATTCAGCTGATCTCTCACAGCCTCACAAGTGCTCACACTGAAGAGATTTCGTTCTCCAATGGTGGATTGCTGCAAACCTGATCACAGGATGAAAGCAAGGGAAAAAACCTCCAAGGCAAAGTTGAAATATTCAAAAAGATGAGTTTCTCATTGCCTAAAACCCTTATATAGAAAAAGGTATGCATTTTTCAAGAAGAGGTTGTATTTTAGGTCATTTAAATATTTTGAAATAACCTCAAGTCCCTTTCCATAGTTTTGACTTTAATTTTTGGCCCCCTCCTTAAGTGATTAAATGATATAATTTAAGATCACTCACTTTAGACTTATTTAAGTGATATAAAAATAATAAAGTCAATTTGACTTTATAAAAATACTTTAAGTTAAATAATAACTTAAATCACTTAAATAAGCCTAACTTCTCCAAAACTCAACAGAATTCAGTGCCGTCAGAAGCAGACAACTCCTGTACTGCCAAGGCTTGCAATGAGCCAATCCCGGAACACAAAAAATGAGAACGACCAAACTCTCCAGAAGATACCACTGACCCTCTAACCAATCCAGTTATCCCACAAGGGTCCAAGAAATAGGCTAACACTCTGCAAACAAGATCATGTTGAAAAGGGGGACATTACAAGTTGTGAAGCAATTCATTGTGATTGTTGTACCCCAAATTAAAATTTTTGCTACACTTAGACATTTTGAAGAAATGAGTAAAAGTCTTGTCAAATCTGTCAAGAAAGGTCAAAATTGGGGTTTGCACATCTTGCAAGGGGGTAAAAACTCAAAATTTTCAAAATGTGACGATCTGGGTCTGCTCAGAGTGACCAATTCTACAAAACCCAAATCTCAGTTTTTCATCCCTAGTTTTTAGGAAAACTGCTATTTTTAGAAACTTTCTAAAAATAGTAACTTTTTTTGGGTTTCTTTCAAATGGATATTGACAAAAATTTCTAAAAATAGAAAGTCCGTTAGGGTTCAAACTGGTTTTGATTGGCTCAAAATACTTCTTCATCAGGCTGGTGCAGTCAAAATCACAAAAGGATCAGTTTTGCCCTAGTGCGTCTAATCTGCTTTTTCAATTTTAGAAAGCATTTCAGGAGCTTCAAAAGTCATCAATGGAGGTTAGTTAGCTGCCAGGCGTTAGATTCAGCATTCAAGCATTGAACAGAAGATGGGATGGTCAACGTGCACAAAGAACGAAGAATAAATCTGTAGAAAAATGACTAAGTCTGCTAGCCATGGGTGCCCTAGAAGGAGATAGGCGCCCAACTTTTTGAAGGGCTAGATGAATGATTCAGGGGTTTGTGCTTCTAGGCAATGTTGTTCAGTTTCCTCTCAACTCTGCAATGAGTCCGACAACGCAGCGAACAGATCAATCAGTCACCCGAAAATTAGAATCAAACAAAGAGGTTTCAATCAAAAGATAGAAAGAAAATCAGGAAAATCATTGAAGTTTGTCTAAGTCTGGGAACTTTGGGCGACCCAGGTGCCCAGGGGCGCCCAATCTTTTGAGGGGCCTAACTCAGCAGCTAGGGTTTGCAGATGAGCTCGATTTCTTCAGAATTCAGTTAGCTTCGCAACGGATGTCTTCGTCAAATCATCAGACTGGTCAATCTTCAGCAAATCTAGATCAAAGCTGAAGGTATAAAATGAAGATTCAACTCTGAAGAATGAAAATCAAGAAAATGGTTGTCTGGAGGAGTTGGGCGCCCTAGTAGGAGATAGGCACCCTTGATTTTGAGGGGTTAAACAGATGAATTTGCCAGTAGAACCTCCAGCATCACTTCTTTAGATTTGAACAGGCTTTCCAACAAGATCATCAGCATGTCAATCGGAGTTGGCAGTCATCAGATGTCGAAGGCTGAATAGAGGGAGAAACAAGAGCTAAAAATTGAAAGTCAAAAGCAAAGAAGAAAATATTGAAAAATATTCTAACTTTGGTGAAGTTGGGCGCCCCAGCTAGCCAAGGGCGCCCAAGCTTTTGATGCCTCTAATGAACTTTTCTGCAGATGTGACTCCCAGAAGACCCCTCTCAGAATCTTCTCAGCTCGGCAACGAGCCCAGCCATTAGTCCATCAGACGCCCGGGTCATCCAAAATGGCAAGATCATCTAAAAGAGAGGAGAAACTTGAAAAATGTGAAAAATTTCCAAGTCTGGTGAACATGGGCGCCCCTGGAGAAGATAGGTGTCTACGGTTTTGAGGCCTTAGATGGCATTTTCAGTAGTCGCAGTCTCCAAGATCATTTCATCAGATTCTGCCAGGCTATCCAATAGAGTAGTCAGCCAGTCAATCCGATCACTTTGGCTCCCGAAATCAAGAATTCATCAGAAGATCAAAGGGAAACATGGAGAAAATGAAGAATAGAAAAATGGCCAACACTGGTTGAGATGGGCGCCCCTGGAGAGGATAGGCTCCCATGATTTTGAAGGCCTAAATGAAGTTTTTAGTTGAAGATGCCTCCAGAACAATCTTCTCAGATTTAGTCAGGCTTCACGATGAATCACTCAGCTCATCCACTGGATCATCCAAGTGTCCAAAAATCAGGATCAAACTGGGGTTGAAAATCAGGAAAAGGTTGAAAACTCTCAAAAATTGACTAAGTCTGGAGAAAGTTGGCGCCTCTAGCCAAGAAGGGCACCCAAATTTTCATGCCTTAGTCAATTTTTCAATTTTTCAAAAATTCAAAATTTTAAGTTGAAGAGAAAACGTCTATGTTCGATGAACAGGCTGATTTTAGGGTTTTGAAGATAAAAGCAAAAGAAAGTAGGGTTTTCCCAAGCCTAGAGCTTATTTAAGAGGCTTTTATCATTCAAATTTCATCATTCTTTGCAGGTGGTGTCCAAGATTGAAGAGGAGCAGCAATTGAAGAATTTTCTTTTCAAGATTCAAAGCTTCAACTTGCTGATTTTTCAGAAATTCTTCATCAATTTTTAGACCAGCAACATAAGACCTTGCTTTTTAATGCTTTTTTTCATTCAAAACATCAAATTTTTGAAGAAGGTCAAAGATTTCAATTTTCGGCAATCTGGGTCTGCTCAACTCATCTTTTTGAAAAAATTTTGAAGAAATTTTTCAAGTTGCAGCAGCTGATTTTTCCTTGCATGTCACTGAAATCATCAAAGTTTTCAAATTTTGATCATCTGGGTCCTCTTGAAATGTCCTTTTGAAGAAAACCTAGATCACAGCTTTTTTTCAAGAAAATTTTCAGATTCTAGGGTTCGCTGCTTTTTTTAATCAGCACTCGGTATTTTGCAAATCTAATCAACTGGGTCCATTTCTAATGTGTTTTTGAACAAAACCCAAATGCCAGCTTTTTCGTGAAAAATTGAAAAAATTAGGGTTTGTTGCTTTTTACAGTCAAAACTCATAATTTTCAAAAATGGTCGATCTGGGTTGTCTCGTAACAAAATTCTAAACAAAACCCATATCTCAGAAAAAATTTCAAAATTTTTGTTCGTTTGAAGAAAAAAAGCAGCATTCGAAATTTAGAAAGTGTGTAGAGTTTGTCTGAATATAGGCAAGTTTACAGGCAATTTCAATTTTTTCATAATGGAATACACTCCCGATGATTTCAAGGCTAAGTCAGTGCTCTACCACGATTTCATCAAAACAACAGAGACTGACTTGCATCACATCAAGCCGGTGTTCGATCTACATGCTTTGGAGGATGCAGGAAACAATGGAATCAGAAACCTAGGTCACTCCGGATTTCTAGCAACAACATCCATTCCTATTTCAGTGCAGAGTCTGGAGTTTGTAATTGCTTGCATCAAGCATTACAACTTGGCGACAAGGGAGATTCAGTCAATAGATGGCAGATTGATTTGCAGTTTAAAACCTGACATGATTGAGAAATGCTTCTCAATTCCACCATGGGCTGAAAGGGTAACTATTTCTAAAGAATAATGTGAAAGCATATCTGAGGAATTTGTTGCATACAGACAAAGGGTGGTTGAGGCTCTTTTGTTCATAAGTGAGTTTGTTGTGGAGATACCTTCTCGGTGTTGTCATGATGATGGTTCCTATCTTGGACTCAACAAAGTGCAAACCCAATTTCAGAGTGTTGTTCGTGGCAGTGATGGTGGCTTGACTCAGATTTCCATGATGTCAGCAAGGTTCGAAAAAGCGGCCAATGAGGTCGAAGATTTCCTGAGATCAATTGCAGATGAAGATATCTTGGGAAAGCAAAACTATGCTATTGATAGCATTGAATCACCGGACAGAGACACAGTCTCCAACTTTTTAGCGAATGTGATCGAACTTTAAAACAACTTTCTTCTAGAAGCTTTCTTTCTATTATCAGAACAATTCTTATCTATTCTTTGGAGAAGAGAAAGAAGATAAAATGGAATAGTTGGCACTTCTTGCTTTTCTTGCTTTCTTAGGTGTTAAATGTTATCTTCTTCTAGATTTAGAAATAAAGCTTGCTTGTAGTGCAAGCCTTAGTTGTAAAAGGAAGGAGATTTTAGGGTTCCCTACTCCTCTGGTTGTGTATAAATAAGAGCAGTCTTACTCATTTATTTTCTTAACCTTGCTTGTGAAAACGAAACGTTGAGCCTACTAGTGCCTTCTTATTGTTATTCAGTGTTTTTTCGGAACGGTTATTGTGATAGGAAATTGCGAGCCTGTAATGCAACAAGTTGTTATTCAGTGTCAATTCACTTTGTGTAAGAGCAAATTGCATGCCTCTTTAGCTGCAAGTATTGTTCAGTGCATGTGTTTAGTGTAATCTTTGTTCCTGAAATTTGAGAAATAAAATCTTGAGCCTCTTTTGCCTTGATATAATGTCTCAAGTTTCCGTCTATTGTGTTTGCTTATGTGATCTTAATTTCAGCTTGCATTGAAAGTAAGTAGATGTATGTTGAGAGAGAGTTTACTTAAGCACTTTGTCAGAGAATCCTTCCTTGTCCATTTCTAACTCTCTTGCTCTGCGTTTACTTGAGAAGTTAGAAACGTCTTTAGTGTAGGTTAGTTGTAGTTGAAATTCCAAAACAGAAAATCTCAGCTACGATGCTTGAGTTTTATAACCTTGTGCTCTTAGCTGAACAAAAAGATAGGAAAATTAGTTTTAGTTTACTTTCTTTTGAGCAACATCAGCAAAGAGGGAGCTTCCCTCCCTAATTTGAAGAGCAGGTTACTGCACATAGCTGTCCGTTTCTAATTCGCATTCCAGAGGTGCGAATTTAAACACCAACAGTGATCATTGGGGAGTAGTGTACCAATTACACCAATCCATGTATCTCAAATCATCACACCATCACACCCACGGTAAATGAAGAGATATATGTCTCTGATACCAATTGAAACTACAATGTGCCGAGACTTTGATTCCTGTATTTGTATGCAACCATCTAGAGGAAGACGTCTTTATCGGTGACATTACAATGGATTATTGGTACTCACTCACCGTTGGAAAGCAGAATAGTTGCTCATTCTTGTTGTACTCACCACCGAAATGTGGAAGAGTTGCTCATGTTGGTTATACTCACTCACCATTAAAAAGTGGGAGAGGTTCTCTTTCTTTTTGCACTCGCTCACCATTGAAAAGTGGAAGAGCTTGCTTGCATTTTCATTAGTGTATAAGCTTTCCCACTGAAAAGTGGAAGTGCTGGGCTAACCCTACTCGACAAGTGGATACTACCTTCAGTTGCTTATTTTCAAGTAATTTTGTAATCCCGTACATTGTATGCCCTCTCCTCGCCCACATTGGGAACTTGGAGATTAGAAAGTAGAAAGGAAATTGCTGAGCATTTCATTCTATTTGAGCTAGCAATTTTCAAAAAAAAATTGAGGGTGATTATTACACTCTGTTCATAGAGCACTTTCTCTGTGGGTAGATATTTTAAGGTCTATCCAAAACTCCATGTGGGAACTAAATGCTTTAATTTGGTTTATGATGCATAGAAAACTTTTACGTTGAACAACCTACAATGAAGAAATTGGACTGCCTTGACATAATGTCCCGAATGCTACTAGGACTCAAAAAACATAGATTGTCTTGTCATCCACTACAAGTAGAGTCAAGATATACAAAGGATTGCAACAAAATCAATAAAACATCCAATTCCCAAGCTTTGAAACATTAGACAAGGTTTTTCTACATAGGACTAGGTTGGCCATCCAAATGGAAGTATTGAGTACAGTATGTAAGCCACTCAATTTTTTCATATGGGGAATATGGAATGAAAGGATACACAGTTTCTAATGACATCACTTTGCTCTTAGAATGTACTACTTAGAGAATCCAAACACTTATGTGAACAATGGCTCTAATATCCAACATATCATTGGTGGCCGAATTCTAAGCCTTAAATATGGAGGAATACATTTGAGTATAGGGAAATGGGAGGTGGTAACTCCCCTTGACCTACCTAATACTGGGTTTGATAAACCCAATTTTGATGGTGCCACAAAGGGGAACTATTGATGTGTTTTTCGTGACCGCACCAACGCAGAATAAAGTCGCCAACGGCTACCCTATTCTCTCTTGATCAAAGTATCCAGCATGCTAAGATTGCAAGAAAGTTCATGCGTTCAACTCCAAGGTTCTTTCAATGCGAATAGGCCGTTGGCTCGATGTGATTTGCTGGTATTTCAAGGGGACTTACGGAATTGTTCGGCAGCGGAGAAAGGAATTCAAATGCTCGAAAGATTTGTCTATGAAGTGCGGGTTTCCTATTCTAACCAAAAAGTACTGAATGAAATGGGGTAAGGTTGAGAGAGTCTAAATCTATTCTAAGTGCGGGATATGGAGCTCGACTTCAGCAAACTTCAACCAAACTTCGCTTTGCCTCGCATCGGACAGCTTCCACGGAGTCGGTGCAATCTTCAAGGGAGATGACCAAAGATTTTCAAACCACCACTTGACATGAAGATACCATCACAATGACGCATACCATCATTCAAACTGTGATTGAAGTTAGGCCCACAACGTTTCCAGTTGACCACACAAGGCGAACACACCATCAGTGAGCCCGCTAGTGGTATGGATAAGCGAAGCTTACTCAGATCAAACACCACATTCCATTATTACTATCTACTTGCATAAAAATGAAATTATGCTACTTGAAGTAGAAGGGATGAAGAAACCTCGCTAGCTATCCATAACAAAGACGAATTTCACCATCAATGAAAAGATCTTTTATTATGAAAGTTTTACACAACAATCTCTTGCAAAAGTTTTCAAAGGAAAACTTTCCTTCTTCTTCAACTACACTATCAATCTATACTAAATTACTCCTAAGTTGTCCCTCTACTCTATGTCTACTGTCTAACTTAATGTCTATTCTAATTTCTAATGAGATACAAATGAGGGGGACTCCCCCTTTTATAGTTGGCCAAGTCCAACGGACGGCTCAGATTACAATCGGCTGGATGGCCCAGATTGTGCCACCTCAGCCCTCAACAAGATTCACCTTAAAAACCGCCACCAAGAGGAGTGGGGTAATAAATGAGCCATTAATGTCCACCATCCTTCTAGAAGATTCCCGTTTGTAGACGTGTTCACACTGTTCTTGATCTTCTTTCTTGACGTTCTTCAATTCCTTCTTTGTCACTTGAGCTGGGCACATACTAAGTCTCAACACTTAGCCACTTTTTGCAACTTTTCTTCCTTGGAGGTTGAAATGTATTCGTGGAGTACTTGTTTCATCCTCTTAAGTCATCACCGCTTGGTCTCGACGTTCGTCCTGCAAAACGAGCAAGGAGAGGAGTATTAGAACACTTTATAATATAAACTCACCTTACTTACCAGGATTCTCACGCTCTAATTTCCAAGCGTTCATTGCCTTCACTAGCCAGCTTTGCGTTCAAATTCTTCATGCCTTAACCAAATTTCAACCTCCTCAAGGGCGTACAAAGAGATGTACTTTAAGATCATCATTTGAAGGTGTTAACTTCAACTGCATCTTCTTCAAGAAATTTATCCCACCAGCTGAAGCGTCGACAATTTTGATTTCATTCATCAGGAAGATTAGCCTCACGAAGAATTTGGGCAAATTCACCTAGGCAGTTCCTTTCAAATTCATCATCTGGAGGATTTCACCTTGAAAACACATTTTCTTCATTTTGCCTTAGAAAATTTTCAAATTTCCCCTAAGAAAACTCATCAATCCAGTGCCCATTAAAATCTTCATCCTGAAGGCTGCAGCGAAGCATGGAAGACTTTAAAATCAACTCCTCATCGATAATCTTCAATACGCAGAAGAAAATTTCCTTCAGAACGCGTCGAACTTATGGGTGCACAACGAATGGGTTCATTTAATTTTCTTGAATTTTGCATCTTGGAAAAAAATAATTTTTTTAACAAATTTGATTTCGTTCTTCATATCTGTGAAGATTTCTTGTTGCTCTGACTTGGAAAAATTTATCAATTCTGTGCAGCTGGCATCATCTGACTTCATCCACTGACAAAATTCACTTGGACTTTAGGAAAATTCACCACCTTGAGTTCTAGGCGTATTTTCTAAGGAAGAAAATACTTTGTCTTAGAAAAATTTTAAATCATCTAGAAAATTTTGCCTCAGAAAAAATTATTTTGCCTTGGAAGTTTTTATATCCAACTTTGATCACTTTGCCTGTGAGAAAATTTTATTTCACTTAGAAGATCTTCCTGCAAGCACATCATATTTAATTTCCATCATCTTCAATGCCTTAGGAAAAATTCGCTTAGCAATTTTGTTCTCACCACCTTGCATTTTATTTCACATCTGGAAAACATTTTCACTTGAAGCTCCAACGCCTTAGGAAAAATTTTCATCACATCACCTTATTTTTCATTTCACCATCCTAGGCGCATATAGCACTTGAAGAATAAACCACGCCTAGCACTTTATTTCACCTTTGGCAATATTTTCTAACACCTTATAACACATATCACCTTGGGTGCATATAGGACTTGAAGAGGGATAACAACCACGCCTAGCATTTACCTTGCTTTGACCACACCTTGGAGTATTTTACTCACCTTTTACCTCATTCACCACCCTACATTCACTTTTACCACCTTCAACTTGGGCATATTTTGGCTTGCATGGAGGATGACTCTTCAACTTCTCCGTTTTTGTCTTCATATGCCTTCATTTCCTCATAGGTGAAGGATGAAAATTGTTGACTTGTTGACTTCCTTGAATTTGGGCGCATTTCTTATGTAGAGGAGGACGAATTTCTTTGACTCCTTTGACCTTTGTTGCATGGGCGCATTTGAGAGGGGGAGGAGGATAAACTTTTTCCAACGCCATCTTGTGACTCTTCGCCTACCTTATTTTTGTCTTGGCATGGCCCCATTTGGGCGCATTTGAGCATATGTGTAGGATGAAACTTGTTGACTACTTTGACTCACTTGCAATTTGGGCGCATTTTCACCTATGTGCAGGATGGGCGCATTTGGAGGGTGGTGGAGGACGAGTTCTACACTTAGCCATTTTTCTTGCTATCAGCTCTCAAGGTGGGCGCATTTTGGCCTAGCTACAGGATGAAAATTGTTGACTTTCTTTGACTTCCTTGTTGGATAAACGCATTTTACCATGCTTGAAGGATGGGCGCATTTTGAGGGGTGAGGAGGATGAATTCCTTGCCTTAGAATATTTTTCAACTTTCATCAGCTTCCCTTGGGGGCATTTTGGCTAGGCAGGAGGATGAAAAGTGTTGACTTTCTTTGACTTCCTTGCTGGATAGGCGCATTTTGGCCTAGGAGGTGGACGAAGTCTCCTACTTAGAAATTTTATCACATCCTCATCAACTTGGGCGCATTTTGCCATGGCTGCAGGATGAAGTTCCAGACTTAGTCAAATTTTCCTCGTTTTTGCCAGTTTATCCATGCCCTGCTATTTATAGTAAGCCTTCTGATTTTTGCATATCTGAAGCTCAAAATGATTTGAAATTTTAAACACTGCCTCCTCACAACCTTGTTACCCTGTTGACACTGCTATTTTTAGTCGGCCTGCTATTTTTAGCCCATTTCTGAAGGTGATTTGCTATAAATAGTAACTGCTTGCTTCTGATAGCTCCACTACTCCGATTGACCTGAAATTTGAATGACGTGCTCCTCACCACGTGCCCTGCCCGCTGACATCGGCGCATGCAACTGACTTTCTATTTTTAGCCAGTTTCCAAAACGACTTACTATAAATAGTAAGTGCTCTATTTGCCTTCAAATTTTACTAGCAGACTCTGATCGCGGTGGTTTACACCGGTTTTCGAAAATTCTGACTTTTTACCCCTCTTTTTGGGTCTCGAAGCTGGAAACCCTAATTCATCTTGCATGCATATCAAATGATCTCTGTTTGTCTTCGTTTTTGCTACATTGCGATCAGCTCGTGATTCTGAAGTGCTGGGAGGCGACTGCTGGGACGCACCTGCTAAAATAGTAAGTTCCTCAATAAGTGATTATCTCTGTTTGCATGTCATACCATTGCGTAGGTCTTGAAAAACCCAGAAGGAATCATCCGACATGCAAAAGAAACCCTAACATGCAAACCCTAAAAATAGCCTTGGAAGATTGAATTCTGAAAGTTGTTATCTCACTTTGCATGTTATACCATTGCGAAGGTCGCGAAAAACCCAGAAGGAATATGCAGACATGCGTTGAAAAACCCTGCATCTAAGCCCTGAAATCTGCTCCGGAAGCTGAACTGCTAAAAATAGTAAGTTGTCTGTTTTCGCTCAAATTTTGCATGCGAGCAGCTTGATGTGCTCAGAATGCAGTGTGACTGTCGGAATCTCAAAAATGCTGACAGATTGCCTGTAATTGCATACTTACTAAAAATAGTAAGTAGTCAGAATCTGATGAAAATTTGCTGAGAGCCTGCTGGAAGCACACTGACAACAATGTTAAGCTCTGTTTTCAATTTATTCACTTCATTCGACCTCGAACTGACCAAAAGACTCAAAACCCTAATTTTCAGACTTGGCCAAATTTTAGGTCAAATTTCACTCGTTTAAGTTCAAAGACGGGAACGTCCCCGGAAAGCAGACCTCAGAAAAGAGATAGACAGAAAGAGAGAGACAAGAACCAAAGCCAAAAAGACTAGAATGGAGCAAAAATTAGGGGGTCCCCATTTGCAATGGGGCGATGTGTGAAAAAGGTCACAACAGGAACCTAGGCCTTGTAGAATGAGAGGCATAATGAGAAATTTAGGCTTGATATTCATACTGGCTCACCTATCATTTGCATGATAGATGCCCAAACCATTAATTTTTGCAGAGCTTCTAGCTTCAGCCCAAGGAATTCAGATTCCTACGGAAAGAGACTCAGGCTTCCATGATGAAGTTGATTCCAATGTATTACGTCACATATTAAAGAATTAATTGTGGTCTTTGACTTTGAGACCCAGGAAAGGGACTTCCAAACATGATGCCATGGCAAATTATTAGTTAACTGTCTCAATTTCGAGAAATTTATTTTTAACATAAAATGTGGCAATAAAACAAGATCAAGAAAAGCTTAACAATTTTAGATATTTTCCACCACAACTCATATGGATTGTTAAATCTTTATTGGAATTTGACATCTAACAACTCCAAATGCAACATTAATTGAAATTAAGGGAATTAACATCCTTCCTACTCATGCTCAAATGCTAACATAAACACTACTAAATTGGAGAAGGGACTTGGAGTCCTTGATATTTTAATTTATTGTAATTGTAGCTTTTTTTAAGTGAGCACTCGTCATCCCATGATTGTTAGTGTTCCCCTTTTTATTACAAAGGTATTTTATTACCTTGTAGTCTTTCCTTGTCATGCCTCTTTTCTTGTGTTAGTACTTCTACGTTCACCATGTTATGTATTTCTGTTCCATGAATTGAAGCCTTCTTTAGTTGGGTGATGACAGTGTACATGGCACAATGAGCCATATCAGGTGCAAACCAAGCACTTGCACCTAATGTTGGCCTCTCCATATATCCTAGATACTCTATTTTGATGGCTGATTGTTCTACTTGCTCAATTTCAGGTGAATCCAAACCTAAACAAGTTGCATGTGGCATGTCATATGGCTTTATCAATCATTACTTGTTTGTGACAACATAAGTGACCTTTCCAAACACACAAAAGTGAATGGAAATTTCAAAGTGAAAATTCATGGCAAGGAATGTCATAAAGGTCTTAGATTATAGCAAGGATAGGTTTTGATGCAAAAGCATCCAAGTTCACAAGCAATCTTGCATCACCTAGAAATAGAATAAATAATGGCTAAGAAGATTTTGGTTTTGTGTGCATATTTTTTGTAGAATGCCATAAAAGAATGGATCAAGGATGTTAAAGGTTGTTCCGGCTGACTTTGATAGAAAAATAAAATATAGTTGCATTTTTGGCGATGAATTGTTCCGTGTTCAGCAGCATTGTCATTTCAGCAACAACTTGTTTTGACTTTGGTAGTGTTGTGACCTTTTCACACATCACCCCATTCAGAATGGGGACCCCCTAATTTTTACTCTGTTCGGGTCTTTTGGCTTTGTTTTTCCCGCTGTCTCTCTCTTTGCTGCTTGTCTTTCCGGGGATGTGCCCGTCTGAATTGAAATTTTGGCCAAGTCTATAGAATTAGGCTTTGCATTTCTCACGTTAGTTTGAGGTCAAATCAAGTTTGGCTATTGAAATCTGAGACTAACATTATTGTCAGGAGGGCTACAAACAAGTTTCCACTAAATTTTCACCAAGTT
Source organism: Sequoia sempervirens (assembly GCA_007258455.2). NCBI lineage: Eukaryota > Viridiplantae > Streptophyta > Pinopsida > Cupressales > Cupressaceae > Sequoia > Sequoia sempervirens. The sequence goes on from VDFB02266383.1 coordinate 18,286, forward strand.
TCGGCAACTTACTATTTTTAGTAAGTACTTGATTTGGGACATTTTCTCAGCACGGTTGAAATTCTGACCGGTGCACTGCATCCAGAGCACGTCAAGCTATTTGTCTGCAAAATTTCATTGAATTTTGACAACTTTCTATTTTTAGCAAGTTCACCTTCAGGGGCTGATTTTGGGGTTTACATGCTCATTCAAAAAAGGAGAGATTGGGAAAAGAGGGAAGACCTAGATCGAGGAAGGATTAATTCATCCAAGGCGTAGAACAACCTATTTGCTAGTTTTTGTGTGTAATGAGTTTAGGCTCATTTCATCTTGTTGTAGCCTATGAAGGAATTTTTTTATTTATTTAATGAATGTAGCATTGTTTTGCACTTGTTTGGCATATGAAATTATGGGTGATTGTTTGGCATATGAAATTATGGGTGAGTTTGTAGGCTGCTAGGTTTATGTTGTCTTTTATTGGAGCCCCCTTGCCTAAACCACATCAGGTTCAAAGTGCTGTAATAATACATCCACACCAATTTCATTTATTCATCTATGATAAAATTGACATCCTTGATACTTATAGGTGATATTATGATTATCTATAAACATTTGATTAATAAGACTATGAGACAAGGAAAGTTTTCTACCAGGTATACAAAGGTTCAATGTTGCAAGTGGGTGGCTGTTGATGCTAGAGAGGATGATGGGTGGCATTCCTTTTTAGTGTAAACATGCTATGTAGTGTGTAAAGCATACTACACAATTGTGTGTTAAAGGCTTTTTGCTACTCCTCATGCCAAACATTCCCATTCATGGTTTCCTAGTGGAAATGGCTATTCTTGGTAGAGGATCGACCTTGCCCTACATGATGCCCTCGTCATTAACACTTTTGGTCCATTGTGGAGAGTGTTCATTCCCATCTCGAGTTGGCTTCTCATTTATAGATTGGGTGTACTACTTGAGTGACATTTTTGGTAAGAGTAATTGCAATTCCTATTTTCAGTATGGTGTTGTTGTCTCTCTTTCCAATTTCAGTTTGGTATGTTAGCTGTTTGGTGTTAAGTGTTGTGATCATAGTATGCTATTGTCCCATTTTGGTTTTCCCTTTTTGAGCTTTGATGAGGAGCGAAGGTGGTAGAATGCTATCAATTTTTCCTCACAACTAATAGGGGGGAAGTTGATAGTTGATCAATTGTTCATGGTGATCAATATCGATTGATAGGTGTTGCTAATAGAGGAATGTGGAGCAAAGTGATCAGATAATCTTAGGTGGAGATGAACTTGATAATTATACGCATAGTTGGAAAACTCGGCTTGGCAAAAAACTCGCCAAGCCCAAAATTGGAGAGTCAACAAAAAATCGGAGAAAACTCGGCAACTTTTTTGATTTTTTTTTTGTGTTTTTCGCATTTTTTATGTATTTGGCGAGTCTTTTGTAAAGACTCATGAGTTTTTGCCAAGAACTTGCGAGTTTTTGCCAAGAACTCGCGAGTTCTTGGAAAAGACTTGGTAGAAGACTCGACAAGTTAAAGTCATAAAGACTTGCCAGGCAAAAAAACTTGTGAGTTTTTCAAGACTCGCCGAAAACTCTGCGAGTCTTCCAACTATGATTATACGTATATATTTGATTAGTGAGATAGGGTCATTGTGGTTGAACTACATATATGTCGTTTACACCACAAGCAGGGTATAGATGATCAGAGGCATGTTGAGTCAAAGATACTCCAACATGATTGTGTCAAGATTAGAGGCATAGGTTGATCAATAATGGTTGTGGAAGACCAGGTTTGATAGAGTTATGATTCTGTTAGTATGCCATGTTAGTTTGATGTGTTAGAAGTTAGAACATAGGTTACAAATATAATCTATAGTTCTATATGTGTTAGGGTTATGCAATGTTAGTTTGGGTGGTTGAATGCTAATTGTTAGTAATAAAATAATAAAGTTTTCTTAATCAAGCTTGTAAAATTGCGCAAGAATAGATAGTTTGGGTTGCATGGGAGTTTGAAAGGGGAAAGGTTTTACAAGCCATTGTAATCTTTTTGAAAGATAATTTTTCATACAATATATTATTGAATCATTAAGGGTGTTCAATCTTTTTTTGTTCAACATGTGAGTGCTATTTCCCACATTGCTCATCCCAACACCTATCAGCACTAGTTCTTCTGATCAATTCTTGTTTGCTTTTATGTATCTTAATACACATTTTAGGCATACAAATCTATATCTTACTTTCCTTCACCATATTGCTTGACCTAGAAGGGACATTGACAAAGGACAACAATTATTACTTAGCTTCTCTTCTTTATACAATTTTTTCATTATGCATGCTTTGCAGCTCTTTACATGTTTCATGGCTTTGCATATATGGTTTGTTGTTTTCTATTTTTTTTTGTGTTATCACCTATCCATCTGAAGCCACTAACAGATTCTGATAATCTTCGAATTTAATAGTCTTATTTTGCCATCTTAAACATATATATTGAATTTGTATAAAGCTAATGGTTGTTAGCTTTGAAATTATGCAGCTCTGCTACTCAAAGTATTGGTCTCCTTTCATACACATATTTGAGGTTAACAGGGAAAGATGACACTATTGTGCCAATGGTATGTTATGCCAAAATACAAACTATATCTTTATGATGCGAAGGATCAATTTTTTCTTACATGTCATTTTTTGTAGGTCGATTTTGAACTTCATCCAGATTTAGGAAAACCAACAATGTTGATTCGCAGCACCAAGGATGATTGGTTGAAAAATTTCAACACTATCATGCAGTGGTCTCCTTACAAAACAGAGAATGAACTTATGAATCAGGTAAAAGGGTCTGGGATTACATTCCTGATTGTATGATTGGTCAGTGTCATACATCTTTAAGCAAATAGAAGAGATGAGTATTTTTACAAATTTGATTTTTCTCTTAGATTAAACACTTAATATTAAGGTTTTTTAATACTTATAACAAATCAGTAACTGTTTAATGTTATGCATCAATACAGTAACTGTTTAATGTTATGCATCATTTATTGGCAAATTTCTGATCAGTATCTTATACTGATTGATCCAGGATTCAGTTAGAGTCATCCATTTTTGTGTTTTTCTAGAGTAGCATAGAAAATTTAACTAAGAGATCTGGATTATTTAGAAAATAACCTTTATTGGGTGTCAAGGACCTTTCCTTTTGGCCAATCTTTTAAGATTTTTTCCCTGCAAAATTGACATGGAGGAGATTGCTCTGCTCTCTCAAAAGCAGGAACTTTTGATCTTAGAACGTGTCTAGGTACAATGAGCACTACTTTTTTGAATTGTTGAGATACTACTATTTCCTGTACAATCAACGCATGCTGCAATGTAGTGTGCGCAACCAACATCAACAATACATTGCTATGAAGGAAAATACCCAAGCTCAGAGACGAGGGCCTGAGCATAAACCACCCCTAGAAACTGTTCTTTCTCAAACTTGGAGCTGTTCTCTCAACCTAAATGAGCAGTTTGTTAATTATCTTGTTAGTTTGTTAATTAATTATTGTACCCATAAACTAGGGGCACAATCAACTATTTAATTAGTTGGTAGAAACTACATGGATAACAGATTGTTTTAATGAGTAGTTTAGAACTACCAAAATTAATTAGATAAGTGAATTTAAAATAAGCAGCTCTAATTTGTAAGCCTACACACATCTTCATGAAAGATAATGAAAGGTGATCTGAAATGTTTATTCTTTAAATAAGGATATCATATCTTTTCTGTAAGCATTTTCTTATTTATGGACTTTGAAGGCCTGAAGACATTTATCTTCAAGCTCATCTTTCTCAAACACTTATCATGACAGTTTTGTAATTGTGTGGATATGAACTGGCTCTTCACTTATGAATTGGATGAATTATGTGTTGTGACTAGTAGGTGAAAGCATGACAAAACAAAAGCATTGAATAGATTTGCAATAGGGAAAGCAAACAATTCTACATGGTATTGGAGAAAGTCATTCTGAATATATTCACAATTTGTTGCTTTGCTAGACTACAAATTTCTAGATTGTTCTTATAATGTCTGTTGGAGAACATAAGTGACAAAAAGCAGGAGAGGAGGCTTGGACAATGAGTTGATTAGGAATATCATAAAGCTAATTGCTATGGAGACCTAGACTTACAATTTAGAGAAGATTTTCTTAAGAGGGTGGTATACCAAGAGGTCCTGTTGTGACCTTTTCACACATCGCCCCATTCAAGATGGGGACCCCTAATTTTTGCTCCATTATGGTCTTTTGGCTTTGGTTTTTCTCTCTCTCTCTCTCTCTCTCTCTCTCCCTCTCTTTCTGCTGTCTGCCTTTCGAGGATTATGCCCATCATTGAGTTTAAATGTGAATTTTGGCCAAGTCTGGAAAATTAGGGTTTGTACTTTCCCGGTCAGTCTGTGGTCAAACAAGGTGAATAAATTGAAAATAAAGACTAACATTGCTGTAGTATGATTCCAACAGGCTTCCACTGAAGTTTCATCAGATTTTGGCAACTTACTATTTTTAGTAAGTGTGCAATTCCGAGTGTCCCCTCAGCATTTTTGAAATTCCGACAGTCACACTGCGTCCCAGACACATCAAGCTGCTCACTAGCAAAATTTGAGCTGAAACGGACAACTTACTATTTTTAGCAGTTCAGCTTCCAGAGCAAATTTCAGGGCTTAGATGCAGAGTTTTTCAACGCATGTCTGGAGATTCCTTCTGGGTTTTCGGAGACCTTCGCGATGGTGTAACATGCAAAGTGAGATAATAACTTTCAGAGTTCAGCCTTCGGAGGCTATTTTTAGGGTTTGCATGTCAGGGTTTTCTTTGCATGTCTGCATATTCCTTATGGGTTTTTCGAGAGCTTCGCAATGATATGACATGCAAACGGAGATAATCACTCATTCAGGAACTTACTATTTTTAGCAGATGCATCCCGGTAGCCGCCTCCCAGACTTCAGAATCACAAACGATCGCAATGCAACAGAAACGAAGACAAACAGGTCATTTGATATGCATGCAAGATGAATTAGGGTTTCCAGCTTCGGGGCCCAAAAAGAGGGGTAAAAAGTCAGAATTTTCAAAAACCGATGTAAACCACCGCGATCAGCATCTTTCAAGCTATCTGCTGATAAAATTTGGGGGCAAACGGAGCACTTACTATTTATAGTAAGTCATTTCAGAAACTGGCTAAAAATAGAAAGTCAGTAGCAGGCGCTGACGTCAACAGGCAAGTCACGTGGTGAGGAGCACGTCATTCGAATTTCAAATCAAACGGAGTTGTGGAGGTATCAGAAACAGGAATTTACTATAAATAGCAAACTACCTTCAAAATATGCTATTTTTAGCAGGCCAGCTCAGAATAGCAGTGTCAACAGGTTGATGAAGTCGTGAGGATCTAGTGTTCAAAATTTCAAACCAATCTGAGCTTCTGAAGTTTGAAAATTAAAGGACTTACTATTTATAGTAAGGCATGGAAAAGATGGCAAAGACGAAGAAAAAATGGCTAAGTCTGAAACTTCATCCTGCACCACCAAGAAAATGCGCCCATCTTCAGCTGGAGTCAAAAAATGGCTAAGTGTTGATTTCATCCTCCTGCCTTGTCTAAATGCGCCCTCAAGGATTAAGAGACATAAAATTTTCTAAGTCAAAAGTTTCATCCATCACTTATGGCAAAATGCGCCCTCATGCAAGGTAGAGATGTTTGAAAATTTTCTAAGTATGAGGAATATCCCCCTGCCTAGGCAAAATGCGCCCACCTTGAGAAAATTGATGAAAAATATTCTAAGGCAAAAGGATCATCCTACTCCTATGGCAAAATGCGCCCTCAAGGTGAGCCAAGCATGAAAATTTTCTAAGTATAACTTCCATCCTCCTAGAGGCATCAAATGCGCCCATCTTAAGAGGGAGGTCAAAGATTCAAAGAAGAAAGTCAAGGGCGTTAGAATCTCATCCACCTCCTATGCTCTAATGCGCCCAAGTGAGGGCATGTGAAGACAAAAAGAAGGAATCTGAAGGGTCATCCTTCACATCATGCAAAAAGCGCCCATCATAGAGAAGCCAAAGTTTCATCCACCTCACCATAGGATATGCGCCCAAACAAGGAAAGTCAAGAGTCAACAAAACAAGGTGGCGTTTGAAAAGTTCATCCTCCATGCATGCTCAAATGCGCCCAAGAGAGGGCATGTGAGGACAAAAACGAGGGAGATGAAAGGTCACATGTTGAGCGTAGTAAAAGTTATTTCTTCCACACATACTAAGGGCACCAAGTAAAGAGTAAATATTGAGTTAGCAAGTAAAGTGTAAAGGTGAGAAATATGCTAGGCATGGATGTGAAGTGTCCTCTTCTAAGTGCCAAATGCGCTCAAGTGTGTGTAAGGTGGTGAGGTGGTAAATAACATGCTAGGCGTTGGGATTAAATATCTTCCATGATATGTGCTTTCAAGGAAATTTTTCCAAGTGAAGTTGATAGAATTTCCTCACCACAGGAAAATGAATGAAGTTGAAGTAAAATTTCCTAAGGCAAAATTTTCAAAGTAATTCAAATTTTTCTATGGCAAAATATTTTCTTCCTTAAGAAAATACGCCTAAAGTGTGTAGGATGATGAAATTTTCCTGAAGCCCGAATGAATTGCTAGAGATGAAATCAGAGAGTGCTTGCATTACAGGATGAATTTAAAAATTTTCAAGTTAGAGCAACAAGATGTTCACATAGATGAAGAACGGGATTAAATTTCATGAGGAATTATTTTTCTAAGGCTCAAAATTTAAAATTTAAATGAACCTGTTCGTTGTGTACCCATGGATTCATCGTGTTTTGGAGAAAATTTTCTTCTGGGTACTGATGATCTTCGATGAGAAATGGATTTCTAGGTCTTCCACAACTTGCCAAGGATTTTGAGGTAAAGATTTTAAATGGGCACCAGGTTGGTGAAATTCCCAAGAGAAATTTGGAAAATTTTCTAAGGCAAGGAATAAAATGTGTTTTCAAGATAAAAATTTACCTTGGCAGATGAATTTGAAAATGATCGTCTAGATGATTTTTGGTCAAATTCCTGATGAAAGGATTTTTCTCGAGTCTGAGTTGGATGAAATATCAGGGTGAAGTATGCCTAGGCAGAATGCAAGATGGGCTGGAAATTTGGCTAGGGCATGAAGAATTTGAACGCGAAGTTGGCTAGTGAAGACGATGAATGCTTGGAAGTTAGAGCGTGAAAATCCAAGTAAGTAAGTTGAGTTTATATTGAAGCATTCTGATGCTCTGCTCCTTGCTTGTTTTGTAGGAGGAACGTCGAGACCAAGCGGTGATGACTTGAAGAAATGAAGCAAATAGTACAAGATGATAAAACCTCAAAGGAAGAAAAGTTGCGAAAAATGGCTAAGTGTTGAGACTTAGTATAACTCAAGTGACAAAGAAGAAGTTGAAGAATAACGTCAAGAAGAAGGTCAAGAACAGTGTGAACGCATTTCAAAGCTGGAATCTTCTAGAAGGATGATGGACATTAATGGCTCATTTATTACCCCACTCCTCTTGGTGGCGGTTTTTAGGGTGAATCTTGTTTAGGGCTGAGGTGGCACAATCTGGGCCATCTAGCCGATTGTAATCTGAGCTGTCCGTTGGACTTGGCCATCTATAAAAGGGGGAGTCCCCCTCATTTGTAATTCATAAGATCAAAGTTAGGATAGTAGAGGAGTAGAGAGAAATTGATAGAGTAGAGTAGTTTGATAGTATAGTTTAAATTGAAAAGGAAGGAAAGTCTTCCCTTTGAATACTTTGTAAGAAGTTGTCGTGAATGCTTTCATAATAAAAGAATTTTCATTGATGGTGATTTCTTCTTTGTTATGAGTAGTTGTCGAGGCTTCTTCGTCCTTCCAATTCACATAGCAACTTGAAGTAGCTTAAAGTAAAGTAGATTTCATTTCATGCAAGTACTTAGTAACTGTGGATTTGTGGTGTTTGATCAAAGTAGCTTCTCTTTATCCATACCACTAGCAACTTGCTGATGGTGAGTTTGCCTTGCGTGGTCAACTGGAAATCATTTCAAACTTAACTTCGATTGTGGTTCGTATGCTTGTATGCATCGTTGTGATGGTACATGTATGTTGAATTATAATCTGAATATTCTTCGCTACTCCTCTGAAGATTGCACCAATTTTGCTAAAGCTGTCCGATGTGAGGCTAGGTAAAATCTGGTTGAAGTCTGCTGAAGTCAAACTCCACATATCTTGCATTTAGATAGAACATAAATTTCTTAGGCCCTACACTCATTTTAAATTCAGTTCATTTCTGGTTAGAATTAGGAAACTTGTGCTCACTTGCCAAATCATCCAAATTACATGAAAGCCCTTAGTCTACTGTCTGTTGTCAACTGCTGAACAATTGTGTAAGTCCCCTTGAAATACCAGCAAAACACATCGAGCCAACTGAGACTATTCGCACTAAAGGAACCTTGGAGTTAAATGCATGATCTATTTCGCAATCTTAGCATGCAGGAAACTTTGTTCAAGAGAGGATAGAGTAGCCGTTGGCGACTTTATTCTGTGTTGATGTGGTCACGAAAATCACGTCAACAGGTCCCAAGCAGATATGGAGATCATCAAGTAGCTCATGTGTCTTGTATGTGAAATAAATTTTCTTACAGCACAAAAGAAGATAATCTGTACATGTGGGGGATATATGGGGCAAAATGATATCACCTATGCAAAAGTTTCCATTTATTATCATACCAATATATATGGGGCAAGTAAATAGTGGTTGTTTGATCTTGAATGATGTAAAGTAACAGGTAACAAGTGAAGGACAACCTTCAAAAGAACAAGTTCTATAAAGTCATACCTGTTCGAGGATAGAGGGAAAATACTTGATAAATAATTTTGAAAAGGCAGTTTACATAAGCATTGGAATATCAATAATCACAATATATCATGATGTGGTGGATATTGGGAGAGAGAGAGAGAGAGAGAGAGAGAGAGAGAGAGAGAGAGAGCTTGATAAATAAATTTGAAAAAGCAGTTTGCATAAGCATTGGAATATCAATAATCACAATATATCATGATGGGACAAAATGATTTTGCCTATGCAAAAGTTTCCATTTATTATCATACCAATATATATGGGGCAAGTAAATAGTGTTTGCAAATACTTGATAAATAAATTTGGAAATGCAGTTTGCATAAGCATTGGAATATCAATAATCACAATATATCATGATGTGGATATTGTAGGGTAGAGAGAGAGAGAGAGAGTAAAAAACACGATTAGAGATCTAAAATTCCCAAACTTGTTGGATAGAAGACCTACAATTGAGGACCAAATCATCTACACTCTTGTCTCAATTGTGAAGAAGGGAAGTAAACCTATTAGAATTAGGAATATGGGGGAGCTCATTAGTGTTGGTGTGAATGGGATTATTCTCTGACCAGTTTTCCTCTTGGGTCCTATTCACAACTAGTTAATTAAGTTTGCATAGGGCACTTTTAGGTCATTTACTTTTTTTGTCTCATGTCATGATTATGAAACTTGTCACAATCCTATGTTGTCCTATCTCTTGCCTTGCTTATATAAGCAAGTTTTCTCTTGTACATTATGTATGCTAATATATGCCATTGTATCTTGCATGTATTGTATAATCTAGCATTCATTTCTTGTTACTTTCTTGTGGAAGGTTGTTTTTGGTTTTGTAAGCAATCTTGGTTGCTTGAGTCTATTGTATGACTCTTACGATTAGGAATATAAAGATTGTGGGATTCACCCAAATGGATAAGGTGCCTCTTGTAAGTGCAGCTGCATAATTTTCATTAGTGAAAGAGTTTTGTAGGCTAAAGACTAAAATCTCAAGTACAATAAGTGAAGAAAAAGCTTGTCTCTATTTACTCGTGGAAGTAACTTAGCCGACTAATAGAGTAAACGGGAATAGAACTTACAAAAACATACATAAGAAACATACATATCCAATACTCACGAATGCATATGCACAAAACAATATTATTCTCATTCATTCAATGGCAATAAGTACAATATACAATATTTGTGCTGTCCTCGACTACAAGTGGAACAAGACATATATAGTTGCCAACATTGGTTCAGAACACCAATCGTTGGGAACTACCTAATACAACTAATCAAATGGTCCGGGACTTAACTCTCGATAACATATAAAATTAAACATTTGTTGCATACATTAATATTTATTTATTTACTTATTTGGCTGACTAAAACAAGATAATTACTTTTGACCAACTACATCATCTCCCTAAAAATTAAAGTCGTCTTCCAGATGATAGAACAACAAAATGGGGGACTACAAAAGAGAGAAGAGAAAAGTATGAGTGATAAGGAGGGTGAGAGGATGTCCCTGACGTAGGGGTAGAGGCGGCCGGATGCTGCTGGTGGAGGTGCTGAAGGTGTTTTTTGGCTACCAACTCTCGCTCTCTAGCTTTCTTGACCATTTGTACTGCCTCCCCCAATTGCTTCCTCATCTTTTCCAACTCTTGGTCCCTCTCCTGAAGCATGGTAGTAGCCTTCTCCAATTCCTGGACCTTTCCCTACAGTGTGCAATCACTCTCAGCTAGCTATGCCTCCCTCTTAACCAACCGTTGCTCCTCCTAGATAGTCATCTCCAAGGCAGTCACCCGTGCATGCTCGGTTGTTGTGACTTGAGCTAATTGCTCCTGAGACTTTCGGATTTGGTTTGCCAACTCTCGCCTGGTAGTCTAAGCTTGAGCCAAAGCTCGGTCTCTTGTCTCTGTAGCCTCCTAAATGGAAGCCATCTCCCGTTGCCATCTGAGGAAGATATCCCTGTAGGACCCCTGCATGGCATAGAGTGCTGTGAGAATGTGGCCATGCCTCCTGCTTGCTGTGGGTCTAGCTAGCTTCTAAGCAACCAACATCTCTGTTGTCTCTACTCCAATCCACCCATCCCCTCATATCCTTGCTGCATAAATACCAGGAGTCTCTTGGCCTCTTGTGCCACTAAGGGGTCTCGTTCGATGTCCAATTTCTATCTAACCTCCCTGGCTTTGTACATAACTCTTGCCATAGTTTGAAGTTCCGTCAAGTACCTTTGGATTGTCTCGATAGGGTCAAATGCATTTGGCTGACTCATCTCGACGAAAAATCCACAGGATTCATCAATGGACTCTTCCTCCCCAGTCTCCTATGCATGAGTCTCGTACTGCCGTCATGAGGGTGTCTCTCCCTTTTGGTCGTGAGGGTCCAGAAGCTGTGGCTATGGGTTGGGTGGGTGGTGGTACCAGCCATGAAGGCTCTGAAAGTTGCACTGGTCGTGAATACTTTGAAGGCCTCAATGTCTACTATGATGGTTATAGGCTCTGGTTGCAGTGGTACCTTGGCACTCTTAGCCAATAGTTTGGGTGCATGTGGTGGGGACTCCTTGGAAGGTGTTCCCATCAAGCCCAACCGATTGTCTATTTCCCCTCTTTCTCCTTTGTCACTGGAGTGTCTCAGGCTGGCATTGCTGGTGGAACTACTCCCAACGATGATGTTGGCAATGTTGCTACCACTGGTAATGTAGCGGGAGCTATTGTGATGGCTGGTTGTGTTACTAGTAATGTGGCGGAAGCTACTGTAATGGTTGGTTGTGGCTGTGCTTCTGGTTGCACTAGTAGGGCCTCTTCGACGTCCTTTTGTGAGCCGACTTCCCCTGCCAATGACACCAACTTTGTACTCATCTCCCTCGACGAGAACAACTCGATCGCCTCATGATCATCTCTGCTGTTCGAGGAGGTGAAGTTTCTGTTTGTTTCCTTCACTTTGCTGTTGGTGGTGTTGAGTGGGGTGTATCTTCTCCTGCCGTTTGTACCTTAAAATTAGCCCAGTAGAATATGGTCGGCCATCCTACATCCAGTTGGCTGACTGGCTGAAATCTCCCCCAATTATCTAAAGGCACTTGCGTATATATGACGTCGAGTAGCAGCCCGATGGCGTGTTGTGTCATATAGAAAGATTTGTGCCTCAAGCACAAAAAATCTCGTAACCTCTGAGAGTATGCTGGCCCAATTGTATACTTTGCCTGCACTCAACTCTATCATAAGTGTGATCATCTAGACACCAATGTCAGATGCTCTGCTAGTGCCAGTTAACTGACACTTAATCAAATCTAACAAACACTTCCATTCGGTGTTGGCGAGAAAGTTCTTTCGTAACCCTTTGTTTTTGACGCTCCATATGCTGTCTCTCTCTTGCTACGTGAGGTCGGATCTACACACTCTCACCAAAAGGTTATCCTTCATTTGTCTCGACATTTTTCCTGAAGGCTTAGTCACTAAAGCTCCCCGAGAGGGTATCCCAAATACCCTGGTGAAGTCAGGCGATGCATAAGAAATGGTCACCTAGTAGCCTTTGTAGTTGATTACTAAATTATGAGCATGTCGGTCATAATGCACGATCATTTGTCTTAGGTATGGTTGAAAGTCCCGAGAGTTGAAAAATGGCTACTGTGTTGCTTTGTCCGCTTGTGCTTGCTGCAATGCTACTTTCAAGATGTGATCATCCTGAGTCGCCAACCACCATGAATGACATTCCCAAGTAATGTTATCTGCAGTCACTATGTCATCCCCCTTCAACATTTTTGCCAATGCAATGCACGGTCGAAATGGTGGCGGTCTCTTCCCCCTACTGTTATTGGTAGCCATATCCTTCGCTTGGCAATAATAAGTGTTTGGCACTTCCAGGCACGGTTCAAATAAGCAATTTGTTTCCTCAAGATCGTTATAGTAACTGATTTTCCCTCTCTTTCATATTCTCCAGTTGGTGAAGGGCCGTACAGTGTACCACTTGTTTCCTTTTGCATGACGATTTACCACTCCTTCAATTGCCCCCTTTGGTTGTACGAACTTCTCCTTCAATCACCTTGACGTCTTCACCTCATATTGTACGATCTTTTCAACTCTCTACACATCATAGTCTTTTCCCAGCTGTACAGTTTTTGTCGTACGTCATACATCCATACCTCTTCCTTGCACTTTGATGTGTTGAGATTGCCGTACGATTTTATTCTTGTTGTACAGACGCACCCTCTGTTCTTCTTGTCATACGGTTTTGGTGTGATCCTGGCGTATGATACCCCCACACGGAGATTACTGTACAAATGCGGGCCTTTGCTCACAATGTATGGTCTTCTTTTGGTGCTATTTGAGTTTCCTTTGCCGTACGGCTATCCCAAGCTGTGCCTTGTCGCTCTGTATAGTGTACTTCTACTTGACTACGATGTGGTGTGATTTATCCCGTATGGTCTATGGATTCCTTTGTACGAAATTAGGCCATACGTGCTTGTTCTCCCCTTGTGTGGTTCTTCCTTGTACGGAATGGTCTTCTGCAAATCATACTATCTGCCGTACAACTTGAATTCTATTTCGTGCGTCTATCTGTACCCTACCTTGCGGCCGTACTTTTCCTCTTTGACCTTCAGGTTGTACTCTGGGGTACATTTACTTTTGTCGTTGCAAGGTTTTATTCTCCTTTTTATGTCATACAACTTGTATTATTAGCCTTGTTCGTAGTTTTAGTATTTTGATTTTTCCCTTCAACACTTTAGCATTTTTTATTTTTTATTTTTTTTCACTTTTATTTTTTCCATGCTTTTCTCCTTTATTTTTATAATTTTTCCTTTTGATTTTTTTTGCCCTTGCTTCTTAATTTTTTCATTTTTTTCATTTTTTGACTCCAATATAATTTTTTGCTTTTTACATTTTTTATTTTCTACTTCATCAATTTTCTTTTTTACGTTTTTCTTCCATCACCTCGTACTTTGACTTCCGATGCGTATAGCCACTTACAGGAAAATGGCATTCTCTTGTAACATTCTTCTTCTTTGCATGTTCCTAAATATTTCAAGTCAAAAATCTTGTCTACTAAGGGAGCGAGACCCATACCTTTATAACTTTCGTCCACATAGCGTCTGCTATATTGTTAGTACCAAGTAATGTTTTCTTCGTCTATGATCGGTGGGCCCGCTGGATTTGGTATCACCCACCACTGCCCGTACAAGGTCACTAGTGTAGGGGCTCTCGATTGTTTTCTTTAGCATATTGGGCTATGTCGTCATTGTACCCGTTTGTCCGGGCACCGATAAACATGTCTTCCGTCATCATTATGGTTTTCAGGCACAGTCCGTTCTCTTCTAGGTATTCGCTCCAGTCATCTTATTCGTCCCAATCTTGGTTGTTTTCATTCTAGACTGCTCTTTCCTTTCTTTCTCTCTCTGCTTTCTTTTGTCTTTCTTTCTCGACTTCTTCATCCAATTCGTATGACAAGTTCCCTGTTTGTTCTCCTTCATAGGTTGTGTGAAATTTCTAGTGCCCCCTACTCTTTTCTAGAGCGCCGATGTTCCGAATAGGGCATTGGTTAGATGCTTGTGAACTCAGGAATTGCAATTCCTTCCACCTTTTTTCTCACAAGTATTCTTCGACTAGTCTTTAACCTCCTGGTGCGGTCCAGTCTTCCTTTGGTACAAACTGGCTTTTGCCTATTCCCCAATCTTCTTCCTCCGTAGTTTTGCTTCCTCTTATTCTCCAATCTTTTGTAGTTGCGTATCCTAGCATATTGATGGCGATTGTTTCCTTTCTCTCCTGATACAATTTTAATTTCGATTCTTTAATGGAGTCTGGTAATAGAGTCTCGGCTAAATTCTCCAATTCGATTGCTCCATTCTCGCCAACTTCCCTGATTTTAAAGGGTCCAAGCCACTTTAATTTGAATTTTTCTGGCTTGATCTCGTTACGACTAGTATACTTTAAAACTAATTGATCCAATTGGAATCTCATTCAATGAAGGTGCTTGTTGTGCCAGTACTTCCTTCTCTTCTGCATTGCCTTCGTTGCCCATTGTACCAAAATTCTTTGTTCATCAAGTTTGTTGAGTTGGAATAACCGCTCCTTCAGATTCTCCGTATCACCTAGTCTATTCTCGATGGCTATTCTCAAGCTCGGTACCATGTACTCGGCTAGCATTATCGCCTCTTGACTGTACATCAACTAGAAAGGTGTATGCCCGGTCGTCACATTATATGTCATACGATAGGCCCATAGTATGACGAGTAACCTTTCCTCCTAGTCAACTTCCTCAATGCCGCACGACTTGTGGATGATAGAGACAAGTACTTTGTTTGTGGATTCGGCTTGACCATTTGGTTCCGGGTAGTACAGACTTGATAAGTTGTGGAATATTCAGAACTCCATCATCATCAGGCGTATGACATGGTTGACGAAATGTCTACCTTTGTTGCTGGTGATCTATATCAGATGTTGTATCATGTGACTATCTGCTCATAGATAAATCTCGTCCTATTAAGTGCAGTGTTATCTAGCAATGCCCGAGCCTTCTCCCATTTTCTCAAGTACTCATTGGTGACTACTATGTATGTACACCGATGCAACTGACTGACTTTCAGTGGCCAAGTCTAGTCCCCATCGTTCGAACAACTCTTGAGGTTGAGATGATAATAGTGGCATGTAGTCCCTCTTGAGAGGCTTGCCTACTCTTTGGCATGTGTCACATCCCTTCACCCACTCTCGGGCATCTGTGTGTACTGTCAACCACAATAACCTTGCCAAGGGGACTTTTTGAGTTGTAGCATTTGATCCCATATGCCCTTCGACTAGACCTTCATGTGCTTCTTTCAGTACACTGGGAATTTCCTCTTCCATAATACATTACCTAAGTACTTGGTCCAATCCCATCTTGTATAATAGCCTGTTAATGACTTAGAAGGTTTTGCTTTTTAATACTAGTTTCCTTCGTTCCCTTGGTAGCATTTCTTTTAGAATGTTGACGTGTACAAGAACTCTCCAATTTTCTTGTACCATGAGGGTAGTGTTGCAATTTGAAACAAGTGTGCATCCGGGAAGTCTTCATTCACTCCCTTAGGGGGGCTCGCTAGATTAGATTCTTGATAATTGGTCGGCGATGACATGACTCTTTCTAGGACATACGATTATTGTGAATTTAAATTCTTGCAACAGTAGAAGCCATCGACTTACTCTTCCCTGAAGACGGGTTTGTTGACCAAGTACATGAGAGTCTGATGGTCAACATAGAATGTGAATGGTGTCGCTAGCAAATAATGTCTAATCTTCTGCACTGCGTACACCATTCTGATAGCTTTCTCCCTGTTGTACTATAATTCTTCTCTGCCTTTGATAGCAGTTGACTTGCAAAAAACATTGGGTGGTCTAACCCTTGTACACCTACTTGCACCAGTGTTGCTCCGATCGCATAATTTGAGGTGTCGACATGCACATGGAACTCCTTGCTCCAGTCTGGATATGCCAATATCGGCAAACTGATTACTCGTACTTTCAACTCATTGAAGGCTTTCTCTTGGTCTTCTGTGCACACAAATGGTTGTCCCTTTTTGGTGAGTACGTCCAGTGGATAGGAGATTTGGGCATGTTGTCCCTAATTTTTGACTTGTTAAAAATTGGGATAACCTATCAAAATTTTGATAAAATTTGAATATTTTCTCTTCTAAGGCACGTTTTACGAGGTGCAAAGGTTAGAAAATTTCAGTTTTGGGTCTATAGTCCTTTTGGCTAACATTTTTCACTCACTCTCGTCTGTTTTCGTGAAATTCTGAGTCATTTTTAGTGTGTTTTTGGTCAATTTCGGATTTTTGGGGCATCACTGCAAGTAGGGGTTTTGGTTTCTTATTGCAAGTAAGTGATAGGAACTTTTTGCTCTTATTACAAGTTACTTTTTGTTTTAATTTTAAGTTATAGGAACTTTTTATATAACTTACAAGTGATAGGAACTTTTTGCTCTTATTACAAGTTACTTTTTGTTTTAATTTTAAGTTGTAGGAACTTTTTATATAACTTACAAGTTGTAGGAACTTTTTGTTCACTTTACAAGTTACTTGCAATGACTTAAAAAAGTTCCGATTTCACTTAAGGTCATTTGCAATGACTTGAAAAAGTTCCTATTTCTTTTTATTTTTAAAAATTTACTTGCAATGACTTAAAAAAGTTCCGATTTCACATAAAGGCACTTGCAATGACTTAAAAAAGTTCCGATTTCACTTAAAGTGACTTGCAATGAGTTTTAAAAGTTCCTATTTTAACTTAAATCACTTGCAAAGTGTATCTAAAAACCCGATTTGCAAGTAAAGGGCATTTTTAAAGTTATTTGTTATTTTGTTCACTTGCAATGAGCATCAAAAAACCCGAAATTAGTTTTGCAAGTGTTTTTGTGGATTTTTAACTTGCTCTTGCTCATATGCACCCCAATTGGAGAGATTTTTGGCATGAAAAACACTTGGCAAGGTTTGCAACTTTATTAAATCCCCCATTTTTGCTCTACCATTGCCATGCTTTTGCAGATTTGAGTTTGCTCAAGGTGCCTAGGGTTTTATTTATTTATTTATTTTTCTTTATTTTGGCTTGTAAACTCTTGTTGCAGGTATGTTCTTTGTTTTTTTTTTTTTTTCTGTTTTAGTTGCTTTAAATCTTTTGTTCTTGGGTTGCCTTTCTATGAAGATTGAGATTGCATATTATAAAAAAACGTGTATGGCTGAAAACGCATTTTTTCACTTCATACACCCTTCATTCATTTCTCTTTCATACGCCATCATTATTCATTCGCCCTTCATTCATAAAAACATTTTTCTCTCTCTTTCATTTGCCTTCCCATTCGCTTTTCATTCATTTGCCTTCATTTCATATTCATTTGCCATTACCATTTTTCTTCATCATCATTATCATTTTCTGCAAAAATGATGCCCTTGGTTGAAAATCGGGTTTTCATAATCTGATTACGAGGAGATTTTGACCAAGGTTACAAGTTAAAATGAAAACTTGCAATGACCTCTCATTTTTCCTACCTTGCACTTTTTAACTTGCAATATGTCCCAAAAATCCCGATTACACTTTGCACTCGTTGTCAGCCTTCCAAAACCCGAAATTGGTCCAAAATGCATTCAAAAACACTTGAAAATGA
This sequence comes from Sequoia sempervirens, assembly GCA_007258455.2. NCBI lineage: Eukaryota > Viridiplantae > Streptophyta > Pinopsida > Cupressales > Cupressaceae > Sequoia > Sequoia sempervirens. The sequence goes on from VDFB02266383.1 coordinate 36,221, forward strand.
GTCTTTGAGATCCAATCACAAGTGCAAAACTTGTATTTTCCCATACACATATGAAGTTGCATGTTCATTCTCCACAAATGCAAGTCAATGTTCTTGTTTTTTCCACACATGTAATGCTGTTTCCAAAACCCGAAATTGAGCTTCGACCTCACTTTTGCAGCCCCTTTGTCTCATTCTCGTTAGTCCTGCTTGCGCACATGACCTACCAAATCAATAATATAAAGCATGGGCCTTATTTTTCAAACAAATTCCAAGGCTGGAGAATGATACAAAGAAAGAGCAACAACATGACGAAGCTACACAAGGATTTGAATAAGTGACATGATTGAGCATAGAATGCTTTGAAGACAGAGATGGAAGAATATTTTCCAAACAGCAGCATGAAGACCCACTCAAGGATGATGGTTTGAGTCATGTCTTGGACACGTAGAATAATTTCAATTATTCATTTGTAATTTTGTTTTGACAAATTACATGTAAAGTCATAAATTGTAATGGCAAGTGGCCATGCTACTCGCATTATTGAAGATTGTAATTACATGTAATCAAATTACAAGTCAAGATAAATTAGGATTGTAATTTGGAATAAGTCAATTGCAAGTAGTTGGTGGTTGAGAGAATTTCTCAAGTTAGTTGGGATCCTCCCACCTTTTTCTCATGACCTCTCTCCTATAAATACTTGAGGGGGTCTTTTGTAATTTTTATCTTTTTGGAAAGCAAGAAAACTCTGCAGAAATTTGTACTCATAAAGACTTTAAACTTTATAGTTATAAGTTGTTCCTTTTCAAGTAATATCAAAGAGTTGCAGATTTCAAACTTTGTGTTGAAATCCTACTTTGCATCCATTGTGTTCTTATGTCATTTTGGAGCATTACTTTGTGATTATTTAGAAATTGTGGAAGATTGCTAGGGAGAGCTTCAATTGAAATATTTTCAGACTTTGTGCTGTAAATGTTGAAGACTGAATTCATAATTTAAAAGTTAAGAAGAATTGCAAGTCTTTGTGCTCGTAACGATTCCCATTCATAGTAGTTAATAGATACATCATACTTGCAGACTTTGTGCTGTTTAATACTGTATATTATCATTAGAAATATCTTTCAAAAGGGTAGACAGGATTGCAGATTTTCAAGACTTTGCGCTTGAAATTGCTTTCTCGTCCCGAAGGAAGTGATGGAAGTCTTTGAGCTTCCAGGAAACTTCATTTCCTTTCTCTTGATTTTATTACAAGTTGCTGTTAAAGTTTATTTAAAAGTTCATATTACTTTTCTGAAAAGAGAAAAGAGTTTAATCTCTCCTGAAACAAGAGGAAAGATTGTTGTTCCATCCATATTTGTTTTAATTAGTTAGATAGGAGGAGCCTTCCCTTAAATAGGAGAGTTTAACTCACACATTGTGGCTGAAACCACCATTTTACTAACCATTACAAGTTTGCAAAATATTCAACCAACAGGGCAAAATTCTCAATAAACCTTCTATAGTACATGACATGTCCGAGAAATGATTTCACCATTGTGATGTTCTATAGAACTTCCATCTGTATGATCATCCTTATCTTGTTAGGGTCTGTCTTGAGTTTGGCTTTATCGACGATGTGACCCAAAAGTTTTCCTTGTACCATGAATTGGCATTTCTTCAAATTTAGTGCTAGTCGGGTTGCCTTGCACCTCTCCATGCACTCTCCTAATGCCTTCAGATGCTTCTCCTTGTCGCTATAGATGAACCAATCATCTAGGAATGCTTTGAAATTTCCAACGAAGATTTTGTAAAAGATGTGCACGATTATTCTCTGAAAGGTAGCTAGAGTGTTACATAGCCCAAATGACATTTAGTTGTACGCATAAACCCCATCCTTGACTAGGAATGTTGTCTTCAACTTGTCTTCCTTTGTGATACTTATCTGATTGTAGCTAGAGAATCCATCCATGAATGAATACATTTCATGTCCAACCACTTCTTCGAGGATTGTGTCGATGAAGGGGATTGGGAAAGGGCCCTTAATTACAGTGTACCCCGGGGACGCGTCCCCCCCTCTGGGCCCTAGCGTCTCGGGAACGAGGACGTCCCAGAGACGTGGGGATGGCGTTCCCACGTTTCCGGCGGTGCCACTGTTCCTTGGCTCGCCGCCAGAGACGCCTGGGTGTCTCCGAGACGCCTGGGCGTCCCTGAGACACCGAGGGAGATGCCTGGGCGTCCCTCGAGCGTCTCGGGGACGCCCAGGCGTCTCCCGCGGCGGACAGCTAAAAGCAACATTAAAACTTAATTTTTAAAGATTTTTTTAATAGTCTATTTCTTATATTCGAACCCTAAGGGCATGTGGAGCCCATCTAAAGTCTAACATGCCTTCAAAAGGCCCTCTAATTTTCATTTCATTCTTTTGGAGAGAATGCTTGAGTTGCAGGAGCCACTGCAAGTCATGGTTATGACACAAGAATGGAATCGTTGGGATGGGTCCAGGACAGAGCAGGGGAAGAGGGTGAAGGAGATAGTGAAGAGTGATGCATTTTGGCATGATGCAAAATATATTGTCACCATCATTACACCAGTTGTACAGGTCATCAGATATGGGGATGGGGATGCACCTAACCTTGGGGAGGTGTATGAGTGCATTGATTCTATGCTTGGTCAGATGAGGCCAGTTGTGCGAGAGAAGGACCCCACTTTAGCGTTCTACAATGTTTACATTCAGCCTATTATTCAACGTAGATGGGACAGCCTAAACACTCCCTTGCACATGGCTGCTTATGCATTGAATCCGAAGTGGTACATGCCTAGGCCTGGGAGAGTTACACCGATTCAGGATGATGAGGTGAAGGAAGGGTTCTTCAAATGCATTGATAGGATGTATGATGTTGAAGCTGCTGGCACCATTCGCACTGAGTGGACGAAATTTGCTACTCTTAGGGGTTATAAGGCTGCAGCAAAGGCGGACATAAGAACTATGGCACAGGAGGATCCGATTTTGTGGTGGACTTGTCATGGACCAAAATCACTGACTACCACACTAGCCATTCATTTGCTATCCCAGGTTTCTAGTTCTTCAGCTTCTGAGAGGAATTGGTCTACTTATAGCTTCATCCACTCTCTTAAGAGGAAAAGACTTTCCTCTAAGAGAGCAGAGAAGCTAGTGGCTGTACATAGTGCCTTGCGTATCACTAACCGCAGGACACGTGTGTACAAGGAGAGCCCAGCAGCACGATGGGATGTAGAGCCAGAGGAGCCATCACAGATTGATGAGGATGAGGATGCTTCAGATATAGGGTTGGTTGGTGTTCCTTTGGCGGATCTTGACCTTGAGGAGTCCAGTGGTTCTAGTGATGAGGAGTTTGCCGACCTCCCGAGGGATGATTAGAGGCCTCTGCCTCCTTCACTACATTTTGTCATTTTGACATTTTGATTTTGTACTTGTTTTGATATCATATAATCATGCTACTCATTGTAATCATCTTTATAATCAGATATTTTTGATATAATATAATAGAAATCTTCCATTTGCCGATGCAACAATTGTTACATTGTAGTATTGAGTATTACTATTCTAATTTCTAATTAGTAATTCATCATTCGATACTGAAAACTTCAATATTCAATGTTCAATGTTCAAGTACTAATTTAGTATTTCAATTTTGCTATTTTACTTCTTAATAGTCTTATACATCTTTTCATAACTAGCATTTTAAGTACCATATGTATAGTATATAGTATATACACCCCGTCCCCCCTCCCGTCCCCGCCGCCGTCCCCCCGCCGTCCCGAAATTGAGGCCCCTTTGTCCCCCCGTCCCGGAAACCCTTCCTTGCGTCTCGACGTCCCCCCGTCCCCGACGCTGGTGGAACATAGCTTAATTATTACTGTATTCAGACTTCGAAAGTCTACACATATCCAAATTTGTTCTAATTCCTTCTTCAATGATATAACGATTGGTGACACCTAGTTGCTGACTCTCACTTTGAAGATGATCCCTGCTTCCAGCATTTTCTCAATCTCGTCTTGTACCTTGGTGGCATAGTTCTTATTCATTCTGTAAGGTCTCTTCCATATGGGTTGTGCTCTTGGTACGAGAGGGATCTTGTGTACACACAACTCCGACGGTATTCCCTTGAGGTCTTTGTATGTCCAAGTGAATGCATCTTTGTATTCCATGAATATCTTGAACGCAACCGCCTTCAGTATGGGGTCCCAATCATCTTCGACCAAGATTGTCTTTGGTTTGTCTTCATCCCCCAAGTTCACCTTTTTCATCCTTGGTTCCTCATACTTGATTATTTTGTTTCGTTCGAACTTGTCGGCTGGCATATCATCCAGTTCTGCTACTCCTTTGTATTCTCCATACTCAGTCGAAAATGTTTGGCTGGTTGCGCCCTTATCTTCTTCTTCCTCAAGCACTGATTTGTAGCATGTTGCACTCTAGTTGGAACACCTTGTAGTCTTCCATCTGCCAATGAAACATACCGTTGAGAGAACTCATCTTGTCCTCCGAGCAGCTCTCGAGGTCAAGTACGCCTTCCTCATTTGGTTCCATAACCTTTCTTCCTTCGTCTGTATCTGATTCTCCTTCATCGGACTTTGATCTAGAAGATTCCAACTCTTCACTCATAGCCAGATTCTTTAGGTCAATGACGTACTTCCTCTCATTGCTCTCGATCGAGAGTGTGCTTCGTTTCCAATTGTGGTCTACCTTGGCAGTGATTAGCCACCCTCTCTCGAGTAATGCAGCATATGCCTTCTTTTGTAGTGGGATGATGACAAAATTCAGGGGGAATTGTTGTGTTCCGATCGTCACTTTTTGCACCATCAGTGTACCGAGAGGTTTGATGCCATGCTGGTTGGTGCCTACCAAGTGGAATGTTGGGGGCCAGAGAGTTGGTTTCCCTAGACACTTCCATGTTTCCTTTGGTAGTACGTTTACTCTCGAGCCTTTGTTGATGATGGTGTTTGAGAGTTTCCTCCCCATGATTTCCATCTGTATGATGGCAGGTTTCTTCTCGATGTTCACTGTGAATAGCATTGGATTTGTGGCTTGTTCTCCTGACAACTGTGTCATGCTCTTGCTTGGAGCTCCCTGACGAGTTTGATTGTTTTCGACGACAATGATGATTGCTACTCTCAGTTGTGGCATCGTTTGTAGGTTTGTTACCTTGATAGGTACAGTTCTGTGTAGCACCTTTCGTACTATGTTCTTCTCTGACTCCGATTGTAGTGACGTATTGGTTGCTCTGTTGGAGGTTCTTTGTTCTTTGGCTATCATTTGCTCTACTTCTGCCTTGGCCTCTCAGAGTCTCTCTTTCTCCGCACGAGGGTCTGGATAAATAGATTTCTTTGTCGGTGCTCTAGTAATTGCTAGAACCTCGTCGTCTACCTCCAACATGTTTATACCTGTTTGCTTTGGGTAGTTGGTATCTTCATGATCGCCTGGTCCACACCATTTGCATAGTCTTCCTCTTGTACTTTGATTATTCTGGCATTCCTTGGTGAAGTGACCCCATTCGTTGCACTTCCGACACTGTATCATAGGTCTACCTTTGGCATCGTATTGTATTCTACTTCTTGGTCCACTGTTGTTGAACCGATTGTTGTTGCCTCTTTTGTTGTTACGATATCCTCCAGGGGATGCATTGGTATGTTCTGGGGTTTTGGTGCTATGGTCAGAGGGGTTGACTGTTCCCCTTGTGCGAAGAGTACTTGCATACTTCTTGTCTTTAGATTTTATGGGCACTCCTTGATAGAGTGTCCCATAACTCGACAGATGTCACAAAATAGTTTCTTTGGGAAATTTGTCTTGGTATGACCTTCTGTCTTGCATTTTGGTACACCATAGTTCTTTGGATTCTTTGGAATTCTCCTTTTCCGCTTTCAACTCTTTCATCATTCTCATCATGTCTCGTCTGAGGGCTTGGACAGTTTTTGATTCTTCATCGCTACTCTCCTCCATACTGTCGTTGTCATTTGTCCTTTTCTTTCCTCGAGAAGATGTTTTATTTTTGCTCTCGATGTCCATAGCCCTATTGTAAGAATTGATGTACGAAGATGGAGGTACTACCTTCATTTTCTTCCGCAATGAGGGAATTAATCCTTCAATGAACCATTTTTTCTTCAATCCATCTGCCAACTAGTTCTCCAACTTTACCAATAACTCCTTGAGCCTACGATTGTAAGCGCCTATCTTATTGTATATTTCAGCTATGATCTCATTATCATCTCTTAGAACCTTGAATTCTTCTTGGAATGCTCTTTTTAGTACCTCCCATGTGGCTTTATGTGCTACTTCTAGTTCTGTGTACGAGTCTATCGCTATGCCTTTGAGAGCCGCTGGAAACACTCTAAGCCAGTAATCTTTGTCTTCCTGCCTGTTTGCTATCCATATGGTTTCACATGTTTTGCAGTGCCTCACTCGATCCTCTGACCCATTCCTTGTGAATCTTGACAATTTCTACCTTTCCACACTCGGATTGGTTGGTGGAGTCACCATTTCCCTTCCTTGATGTTCTCCCTGTGCTTTGGACCTGTTCAAACTGTTTCACTTGGTATGTTCCGGTGCCTCACTTGCACTCATGGCCATGTACGAGTCCTCCACTCGTCCACCTTGAACGTCCTTTGCACTCCGAGTATCTTGGGGGTCGTTCTTGCACTTTGTCCATTCGAGGGTTTTTGGTTTGGATCCTCCAATTTTCGATTCTTCTTTTGATATGGACAACTATCGGATAAGACATATACTATTTTCAATTTCTTTATTTAGTTCATTTTCGGGTTCATTTGTTCTTCGTTGTCCTGTACTTTCTCTACGGACGGTTGTCTTGGCCGGTCGGCAAGGTTTTGGTTTATTTCTTTGGCAAGGTCTTGGTTTGTTTCTTCGACAATTTTTCTCAACCATCGTTGTCTTTCTTCTTGTTCTTTATCTCTCAGGGATCTTCGTACCCATTCTTCTGATGATTCCTAACCGCTTGAAATTTAGTTCTTGTCTTTATTGGGTCATACGAGCATTAATTTCCAGGAGTACGCCTACGACTTGTGTCACGCTCTTCCTCCCGATTGTTGCACTCTTCGTACCATTGTAGTACTTGTTTTCGTCTTTGCTCTTGGTCTTTGTTAGTCCGAAGATTTGGAGTATGATGTAATGACGTGCAAGCAATCTCTATAGTCTATTGAGAAGGTGGTTGACCTCTGGGTTAACGCTCATGTTGTCCTTGATGACCGCCTAAGGGACCTCTTGCTTGAGAGCTTCCCTTCGTATGTGCTCCTTGACCAAGATATCCCACAAATTTACAAGATCTTCTTTCAACGCACCTTCCCTTTCTTCGTTGGCTTGTATTGGCTCTTTGGTCGGTTAACCCATTATGATGCCATTCTTCCTGTCTATGTGTTGTGTACAAGAGTTCGATTTGGCAATAGCGCCAAATGTTTACTCACAGAAGTAACTTGACCAACTAATAGAGTAAATGAGAATAGAACTTACAAAAACATGCAGAAGAAACATACATACCTAGTACTCACGAATGCATATGCACTGAACAATAGTATTCTCATTCATTCAATGGCAATAAGTACAATATACAATATATGTGCTGTCCTCGACTACAAGTGAAACAAGACATATATAGTTGTCGACGTTGGTTTATAACACCTACCGTCGGGAACTACCTGATACAACTAATCAAATGGATTAACTCCCGATAACAAAATATAAAATTAAACATTTGCTGCATATATTAATATTTATTTATTTACTTATTTGGCCGACTAAAACAAGATAATTACTTTCGGCCAACTACAGTCTCTACAAGGTCATGATTGTGCATTTTGTAGGTCCCGATATAAGGATTAAATAGTAAGAATGACATTTCCTAGTGAAGAGTGATGAGATATTTCTAGATAAAGGTGACCATCAACTCGAACAACAAAGAATGAAGAAACTGTGGCAAAATAGCAATTGTCCATAAAGATATTTTGAAGACAAGTCATGCCCCTCTGAAATGGAAGGCACATTTGTTTGGAGTGCATGTCAGAAGCTACGGGTGCCACCTTAGACCTAAGATGGTAAAATATGAGATAGGCCACTTTGAGTAGTAGTGAACACCACTCATTCATGGAGTCTCACCATTGAAAGATGAGACTCAATGTTTGCTAGTTGGTATCAAATTTTGATAATAGTTACTTCATGACTAAATTAGTGTTGGCGTTTAAATTCGCACCTCTGGAATGCAGATTTGAAACGGACAGCTATGCACATTAAAACTGCTCTTCAAATTAGGAGGGGAAGCTCCCTCTTGCTGATGGTGTTGAAAGAAAGTAAACTAAAAACTAAGTTGCCTATCTTTTTGATCAGCTAGAGCACAAGGTTTATAAAACACAAACACCACAGCTGAGATTTTCTGATTTAAGAACTTCAACTACGACTAACTTAAGCTAAAGACGTTTCTAGCTTCTCAAGTAATACGCAGAGCAAGAGAAACTAGAAATGAACAAGGTTGATTTTCTGAAAAAATGCTTCAATAAACTCTTTCTCAACAAACATCTGCACACTTCAATGTAAGCTGAAATTAAGATCATAAAAGCATAACACAAATAACGGAAATCTGAGACGTTATTCCAAGGAAAAGGAGGCTCATGATTTTATTTCTTAAACTTCTGGAACAAAATCTACTAAAAACATGCTTGGAACAATAGTTTGCAGCTAAAAAGGCTTGCAATCTTATTCTTACACAATAGGAACAGCAATTACAACAACTCCTTGTTGGCTAAAAGAGACTCAACAATTCGCTATCATAAACACACTTGAACAACACTAAATAACAAATATAAGGCACTTAGGCTCAGCGTTTTGTTATCACTAGCATGGTTCTAACACAAAGTGAACTGACATTGAATAACAACTTGCTGGCTAAAAAAGACTCAACAATTTGCTATCACAATAACTGTTCAAGAAAACTAATGAGCAAAGACTCTTATTTATAGGCAAGCAGAGGAGTAGGGAACCCTAAAATCTCCTTGCTTTCACAATCTAGGGCTTGCTCAACAAGCAAGCTTTATTTCTAAATCTAGAAAGAAGATAACATCTAACACCTAAGAAAGTAGGAAAAGCGGGAAGTGCCAACTATTACATTTATCTTCTTTCTCTTCTTCAAAGAATGGTTAAGAATTGTTCCAAGAATAGAAAGAAAGTGGAAAGAAAGCTTTTAGAAGAAAGCTTGCTTTAAATCTCAATGATATCCGCTCGAAAGCAAGAAACTGTGTCCCGGTTCGGTGCATCTATGCCCTCAATAGCAAAGTTACGCTTTTCTAAGATATCCTCTCCATCTGCAATAGATCTCAAGAAATCTTCAACCTCATTGGCTTCCTTTTCAAACTTTGCTGACATCATGGAAATATGTGACTTGGCAGAGTCTTACGTTTTTCTTTCATTCACTTCAGTACAATCTTCTTGTTGTATTTTTCCTTATGCATCTCCCATATCCTTTCACATTCGCCCTTTTGAGATAGTGACACTTTCAGGCCAAAGGAGAATGGAGAAGCATTTTTTGATCATGACAGGCTTCAAACTGCAAATCAATTTGCCATCAACTGACTGAATCTCCCTTGTAGCCGGGTTGTAATGCTTGATGCAAGCGATTACGAACTCGAGGCTCTTAACTAATATAGGAATAGACGCTGCTGCAAGGAGTCCAGAGTGTCCCAAGTTTCTGATTGAAGTGTTGCCTGCGCTCTCCAAAGCGTGTAGATCAAACACCGGCTTGATGTGATGCAAGTCCATCTTAGCTGTTTTGATGAAATCATGGTAGAGAGCTGATTTGGTCTTGAAATCATTGGGAGTGTACTCCATTCGGAAAACTTTGAAGAATGCCTGTAAACTCGCCTATGTTCAGACAAGTTTTGAGCAACTTACTATTTTTAGAATGCTGGCTTTTCTTCCTCCAATGGACAAATTTTTTGAAATTTTTTCTTAGATATGGGTTTTGCTCAGAATTTCGTTGCAAGACAACCCAGATTGTCTATTTTTGAAAATTTTGAATTTAGACCAAAAAAGCAGCAAACCCTAATTTCTTCAATTTTTCACGAAAAAAGCTGGCATTTGGGTTTTGTTCAAAATGCAATTAGAAATGAACCCAGTTGATTAGATTTGAGAAATATTGATGGCTGATTGAAAAAGCAGCCAACCCTAAATTTTGAAATTTTCTTGAAAACGCTGTGATATGGGTTTTCTTTAGAAGATTGATTTGAGAGGACCCAAATGATAAAAAATTGAATGCACTAAGGATTTCACTGACATGCAAATAAAAAGCAGCTGCTGCAACTTGAGAAAAATTCTTCAGAAGAATGAGATGACAAGACCCAGATGGCTGAAATTTGAAAATCTTGGCCTTCTTTTTCAAAAATTTGATCTTCTGGATGAAAAAGCATGAAAAAGCAAGGCCTTATGCTGCTGGTCTGAAAAATTTAATGAAGAATCAGCAAACTTGAGATCTTGAATCATGAAAAATTCTTCAAACTTGCTGCTCCACTTTCTCCTTTGAATGTCACCTACAAAAATAATGAAAATTACATGAAAGAAAGGTGTTAAATAGACTTAGGGTTTGAAATAGGTCTGCTTTCTTTTGCTTTTATCTTCAAAACCCTAAAATTGGCCTGTTCAATGAACTTGGACATTTTCTTCATCTCACAATTTTGAAATCTTTTGAAAATTGTGAAAATTTCACTAAGGCATTGAAAGTTGGGCGCCCTTCTTGGCTAGGGGCGCCCATTTGCTTCAGAGTTGTCATTTTTTGAGTTTTTCATCTTTTCTTCTATTTTGACCCCCTCCTTTGACCTCGATCTCCGGCTTCCAGATTAATTTGATGAATGAGCTGGATGATTCATCGCGTAGCTTGATTGATTCTGAGAAGATTGTTTTGGAGGCATCTCTGGCGAAAAACTTTGTTTTGACCTTCAAATTCATGGGAGCCTATCCTCTACAGTGGCGCCCATCTCAACTAGTGTTAGCCATTTTTATGATTTTCAAGCTCCTCTTCTTTCCCTCTGATGCTCTGGTGAAATCCTGATTCCGGGAGCTACATTGATCCGACTGATTGACCGTTGGCTTCATTGGATAACTTGATCGAATCTGACGAGGTGATCTTAGAGACCTTATTAGCAAATTCCATCATTTCTGGCCTCAAAAATTTGGGTGCCTATTCTCCCTTGGGGCGCCCATGTTCCTCAAAGTTAGAATATTTTTCATTTTCTTCATCATTTTCTCTTCTATAGATGATCTCATCAGATCTGGTGACCCAGAGCTTGGATTGGCAGATGGCTAGGCTTGTCGCGAAGCGGAGAAGATTTTGGAAGAGGTCTTCTGGGAGTCACTTCACCAAAAAGTTAGATTTAATACTCCAAAAGCTTGGGCGCCTATTTGCTTCTGGGGCACCCATTTGCTCCAGACTTAGAATATTTTATCTAATTTTCTTCTTCTCATTTGAACCTTCATTCTATACCCTGAGCTCGATCTAGATTTGCCGGAGAATGACCAGTCGGATGCCCTGGCGAAGATATCCGTTGCGAAGTTGACTGAAATTTGAAGAGATTGAGTATTTTAGCAAACCCTAACTGTTGGATTAGGACCCTTAAAAAAGCTGGGTGCCCCTGGGCACCTGGGGCGCCTAGAGTTCCTAGACTTAGTGAAATTTTGATGATTTTCATGTCTTTCATTCTGGCTTTTGTTTGGATCCTCCTTGTTTGATCTCGAATCCCGGACGACTGGATGATTCGATGACTGCACCGTTGGATCCGTTGTGGAGCTGGAAAAAAACTGAGCAAATTTGCTTGGCGACTCAAACCCTAATTTCATTATTTAATGCCTTAAAAAGATGGGCGCCTATTCTCTCCTGGGGCGCCTATGACAAGCAGTGTTAGAATATTTTCACAATTTTCACCTTCTTTCCTCATTCTTCGTGCTTGCTCATCAACTCACCTTCTGTTCAGTGCTTGAGTGTTGAATCTGTTGCCTGGCAGCTGACTGACCTCCATTGATGACCTCAAAGCTCTTGATATGCTTCTGAAAAAGCAGAATAGACCCACTTGGGTAAAACTGATCTTTTTGAGATTCTGATTGCACTAGCCTGATATGGAAGTATTTTGAGCCAATCAAAATCAGTTTGAACCCTAACGGACCAATTTTCTATTTTTAGAAAGTTTTGCCAGTATCCGTTCCGAAAGAAACCTAGAAAAACCTAGAAAAAGTTACTATTTTTAGAAAATTTCTAAAAATAGCAGTTTTCCTAAAAAGTAGGGATGAAAAACTGAGATCTGGGTTTTGTAGATTAGGTCGCTCTGAGTAGACCCAGATCGTTAGATTTTGAAAATTTTACGTTTTAACCCCTCATGCAAGACATGCACACCCAAATTTTGACCTTTTTGACAAATTTAACAAGACTTTTACTCATTTCTTCAAAATGTTTAAGTGTAGCAAAATTTTTAATTTGGGGTACAACAATTAGTAAATTAGGACAATATTGCAGTAATACAATATATTAATATAATCATATATATGTATGACTATTATTGCAAATTTGATACCAATAGCAGTCCTATATAGACATTAATTCTACTAGTGCAAGTAGTTAGTGACTGAATGAATCCCGTTGAGGGCTTTCTAAGTCTTTAGAAAATAAGGGTGCCTTGTGAAGAAATATCCCAGAATCACATTTCACCATTCTAAGTTCAATAAGTGGTGGAAAGATTACAAGGGAAGAAATTGATAAAAGATTGAAGATTTGTGAGCCCTTAATCAACAGGACATGATCAAAAGTGGAAAGTCAGTTTCGACAACAATGAATGTGATTCACAGTCAAGAAAGAACCAAGATTCAGGCTTTATGGTGTTGTCAATAATATTTTTTCATGAACACTCCGGGAGAGCATATTGAGTAGGGGAGGAAATGACATACTTAAAAAGTTCCATGATTTCCATCTTGGTCACAACCCTTTTCCATTTCAAAGGCCGTTTTGGAAATATTGTTGATCATTGAGAAAGTCATATGGGCATTATGTTTAATTGGAGTACTAAAGCAAATTTCAGTTAAAGCCCCAGTAAAGATAAGTAAAACAAGCTGTGAAGAGCCATCAGATTTACCTCCTGCAAAGAAGCAGCAGCTAGGAAGCCCATTGAGATTGATCCTGCAAGTGATTCCCATTATGATCAGGAGGGTAAGGTAAAGTCACCATAGGATGTGATGCCTTTAATTGGACCCACTTAGACTTGGGAGATTAATTTCATATTTGTATTCTTATTTATTCAAAAAATAGATAAGGTTTTGAGGTAGTTGGTAACTATGTAAAAGACCTCCTGATTATTATTATAAATAATAGTTGAAGCAAATTTGATGGGGCTTTATATCATTGAGACTAATTAGTAGTTGTATAAGCAACACTTTGTGTTAGAAATAAATTGAAGTCAAATGCAAAAATTTCTGTCATGGTTTGATTTTTGATTATGTTTTGTCATTCTCCTTGATAATGTATGATATTTCTTGTATTATGCAATTATGGAAAGATGAATCCTCTGAATCATCCAAGATCATAGTCAATGTATTCCGTTGCATGCAAATCTGAGCTATACCTTTACTTACATGAACATGCAATCGTTCTTTCTCCAAAATAATTTAAAGCTATGTTATCATGACAAATTCTGATATAGTATAGTGTGTACAGTTATAGATATTGGACATAGTTTTTTATTTGTCTGTAAATATCAAGTGATCAAGGAGCCTTCCCCTAGAGTGGAGGAGGGACTTTTTCCCACTTGCTGGTGAAAATTTGAATCTGTCCAGGTGACAATTCTATTTGCTAATGTGTTCTTGAACACATTAGGATAGCCTGAAAGATAACAAAGGAAGAACAGGTACATTAAAACTATATGCAATTAACTCGATGAATTATTACTACTTAGCAACTGGATTTGTTTTCCTTTTTCACACTTTATGTACTTACCTGCTGCAAATGAGGTATTAAACAAGGTCAGTAGTCTCAAAACTTGTGATGTCCCATTCGTCATCTTATTAATTATGTATATGATCAAGCCAGATGCTTTGGCTTATCTAGATATCATTGTATTTACTTTTGACAGCATTGCCTAGGCCTTCATCTTCATTGGAGGTGCAAACAGTTTGCAGTTTTAATTCAATTGTTGTATTTGCAGTTTGAGGACATTGGGCCTCATGGAACAAAGATTATAATTTTTAACCTCTGGCTTAATGATGATGGCGTCTTGGAGCTTGATTTTGACACAGACAATGAGGTATAGTAATTTATTTGGCATTTGTTTTTGATTTTACTTGTGATTACGGTATGGAATAAACATATACCTATCATGAAATAAATTGAGATGTTATGTAAATGCATTGTATCCTTTTTGTTTCTGCTGTTGATTTCATTAGTGTTTTAAAACAAAGCATACGTACTTGGGCATTCTTGGTAATGTCATATGACATTTTTATTCTTCTAAGCGAATGTTGGTTTTTTGTCGCTATTTCATTTGGATTATTACTTTCTTATATGATTGTTTTAAGAAGTAGAATAAGCCTAAATTGTTGTCATATATGTTCTTGAGATGAACTTTCCTTCTAAGACCATTGTGTCTAAACAAGACTTCCCCAATGTAACCACTCGTAACATTATAGATGAATGTCCTATGATTTTGAGCTTCATGGTATGACTATGGACAATAAATCTCTAAATGTCTTATTTTTATATTCAACTTAGTCTAGAATAGGAAATAACATCTCTGAGACTTCTCTCATCATTGTTAGAACTTTGTAGAAACCCTAGTTTCCCCCTGTTTCTGACTCTGACGGTTTTAATGTTTTTTTCTGAAGTTTTTAGGTTTTTTGACCGTTTTTGGGTTTTTGAGCATAAAATGCAATATGGCGATTTTGCAATAATTGAAAGATAAATTCTATCAAAAATGTATAACTCTGGAAATAGCAAGATCTATCTCAAATACTGAAGCTTATTTATTATAGAATCTTCTGAGGAAATTACAACAAAACCCAGTTACATGCAACCTAAAAAGCAATGATGTTTTGATGTAAAGAACCTGATAACTGCGGCTGCCAATAATGACCTCCAGATGTTGATACTGCTGAGAAATACTCCCTTCTCCCTTTGTTCTATGGTTGCAGACTGTCCCAGATACCTAGGCGCCAAGATTGATGAAGAATCCCAGCCTGTGAGGTAGGCGTTTTGGCTAGAACAAGGAAGACGCCTCCTTGCTGATGGTACAGCCAGGTACACAGCAGTACGGCCTGAGATTGATCAGCAATCAATGAATGCAATACAAATACGTCCCTCTCTGAAGGTCTTCAGATGGTGAAGAGATAGGCGCCTCAATTTATATAACCTCTGGATGGATTTATAAATCAGACCTCCTAAATAAGTAAAGCTCTCCTTGAACAGTACGGCCTGCTGTGAATAGTACGGCTGTAGCAGCAATGAATGAATTTGTACGGCTTCCTTCTTAAGCCTCCAGAACATTAATAAGATAGGCGCCTTGATTTGCAATAACTTTCCAGATGAACAGAATGTCTGAAACCCTGAAGATTAATAATCTCTGAAGCTCTATGATCTCTTCTGGATGAAGAAACCTCTGTGCTGGCAATAAATCAGATGTTATTTCACATCCTCTGAATCGCTCCCACTGGAGATGGCTCGTTCTCCAATGTTTCGAGACTGAAACCCTACAGCTTCCGTTCTCTGTCGAAGACTGATCAATTTTTAATTCACAAATGTCATAATGGCTCAAATCCCAATGCAAAGCCTATATTCTTCTCAAAAGTGCGATTTCCTTAAAGATAGGGAATTTTAAAATATTTGACTTTTAATTCTTTTATTAATTCAATAGTCTCAGCCAAATATTAAATTATAAATTTAATATGAAAAAATGGCCCCTTCCCTGATGTTGGGCGACCCCCTCAAATAGAATCACTTAAGTTATAATTTAATATTATAACTTTATATTATAACTATCAATAATTAATATTTAATTAATATAATTAAATATTAATATCTCCCACGTTACTCATCCGATGACTAATCCGTCTGAAGCTGACGAACACTGAAGTGATTCTGAACGCTGCCAAATCCATACTGCTAAAAATAGCAGGGGTCCCACGCTGACTGCCAGGAACTGCTAAAAATAGCAACTTCTGCAAGAAACGTCCGAATGAGCCCGAACGAAAGCCAATTGATCAAAACTGCCAATCTGAAGCTGAGCCAAGCATCCCAAACGACCCTCTAACCACTCTATCAGCCTACGAAGGTCGCATGATAGGCCAATCTTATGAACTCTGATGCTCGCCAAAAATGGGGACATGACAAACTTTGAGTGATTGCAATTGACCTATTAACTTAACATATTTATATAAATACAATATGACCATAGTTCCCAGACTTGGATGTGGCACATATTTGACAGGTTTACTTTTGACTTGTACTTGGAAAAGAAAAACCTGGTAGACTTGAAGATTTGTAAAAAAGCATGATCTATAGTGATTTTTTAGGAAGCACATGTTTTTCTATGCACTCTTCTCAAAATCAACTTTAAAGAAATAGAAAACTAATCAATTACATGCTACTTTGCTCACATACATGTGCATATACAAAAGTGTGTACATAAGTGAGTTGTGTTGAAGAAAAATTGAAATAAGATTTTTAAATATATAAATATTCATTAGTGTTTTTGTCATTTGATGTACAAAAATCATGGATTGAGATATCCTTGGCATCAAAATGGAGTTATGGACTACTATGGAGAGGAGCTTGCATCACTCGGCCCAACATCACTAGCTCTTCAATAGACCTTTGTCTCATATAGGTTCTTGATGCTGCTGTAGCTATGATACTTGTGTGTCAATAACATCCATGGGATTTTCTCAGGCTCTCTTTGTCACTGCTACTGTTTCTACCTCAAGTTTGGCCTAAGCAACTCACACATTGGCTTCCGGTGAAAGCACAAAATCCTCAGAGTCGGTGATCTAAATTGATGGTGGATCAATCTCCTTCAATGCAATGAGAGATAAATCAGAGCCTAAGATTTGTTTCTGATGGAGGTGAAGGTTGTAGTGAACATAGTCAAGATTGTTCAACCTTTGCACCATCAATCTATTGGGCTTCCTGGAGTGCGTATGCCCAAACATACTTCTATTGTGTTCACATCATGAAGCATTGCAAGGTTGGTTCAAGACATACACAACAATCCTTTGAAGGTTTGACATATTAGCACTAAACTTCTCCCATCATGAACTTGAAATAATATCTTTTTTTGAAATTTCATTCAAATGGAAAAAATTGAAAAAGAACTCAAGCTTACTGTTTAGAATTAAATCAAGAAATCTAAAAGTACAACCTAAAGCAATTTTTATTTGGCTGTAACATTGTTTGAGTTGCCTTGTGTATTTCTTGGGCAAAGAGGTTCCCTTGTGCAAGTTTAAATATTTTTATCTTGGAGATGATCCTTGCTGTTGTCCTGTAAATTGTTTCCATCTACTCTATGACAGTGTAGAGGCAGTTCAAAACCTCCTTATTGGCCTTGAAATCTGGTAGAATTGGAATGCTAAATTCAAGAAATAACTTGTTGGATCTAATGACTTATGGAGTTGATGCTGCAGTTTCTCATATTGGATGGTATTTGTTGTCAGCACCACCACAAGTAGTTCTAATGGTTGCTTTGGCCTTGTTCATGCCCTAATATTTATAGCCCATCAAGGGCCTCTCCCCATTAGCAACACAAAGGAGGCCAGTTAAGGGTTATGTGACCTATTAAAAGATAACATAAATAAATAGTAAGATTTAAGAGAGAACATACACAAATAAAAAGACCATAAAACTAGTAAAGTTGGCAAAAGAGGAATGGAACTAGAACTTAATACTATACTGTCCTTTTTTGGTAGCAAAAGTTGTACTCATCAAAGACCAAATCCAGAACATCAACTCTGCTAATAGTTCTCAAGTATAAATATTGGGACCACTCCTCATTGACACACATATGTTTTAGAGTAGGTTTTGATAGAAGCAAAGATTACGATGTTATAAAATTGGTCCCAAAGTGGGTTATACCAAGACAAGTCAACTCTTTCGTGTATTTTTTCATTAAGTTGAAGGCCCAAGCATAGTTGTATATAGTATATACGTTTGCAAATATTGCGACCATGATTTACAATGGGTTTAACTCAAGGAAGTTTGCAAAAATCCTATAAGACATGGGTGCTTCTCTATGATAAATCTACTTCCAATAACATAATTTATTGCATTGTTTGTAATTATTTACACAACATTGGCCTCACCCATTTTAACTAAAACTTTCTCTAAAATATTACATAGGAAATTTTTCATTTTTTAATTTTAGAAAAGGAGGTTGAATGGTTAATTCTAATTGAATGGTGGTTAAAGTAGGTATGTCTTGTAGGCTGGTAGGAACATGCTCTGATACCATTTGTAATGTCCCCTAATTGGGAATGCCCTAAATTTTCCCTAAATCCTTAATTTTTAAATGAACAAATGGGTTAGAGAGCACCTTTCAATTGTTGATACCACTTGTAATGTCCCCTAATTGGGAATGCCCTAAATTTTCCGTAAATCCTTAATTTTTAAATGAACAAATGGGTTAGAGAGCACCTTTCATTTGATTGAAGCCCTGCACACAAATTAGAAACCATTTACCACAATCACACTGATTAGCAAATTATAACCATTTATCACAATAATACTAATTAGCCGATTATCATAATTAAATATTAGTAAACTCATGGCCAAATTACTAATTCAATCACAAAGCATTTAATATCCTTGGAGGGCTCAACCATAGGAGAGCATGGGAGAACGTGACTTGATGGGGTGCCTAGGACCTTCTGGGCCCAAGAGTGGATATACCATCCCCCTTGGCCTCATCTGGCCCATGCCATCCATATGAGGTGGTCTACCTAGGAGGTGTCCCCTTTTCGTTATCCCCTCATCTTGCATACCATTTCCCTCTCTCTATGGTTTGACCTCTTGTGCTGATTCACTATGATGGAGGGGTGAGATTACAATGGGTGCCCTGAAAATGCCATCTCTCCTAAGCCCAAGGCGCTGTACCATTGGTACCCAATTGGTACCCCCTTGGCCTCCTTGGGACTACTTGGTTCCCCATTATGGGACTACTTGGTCCCCCATCTCGAGGTGGCATACCCAGGAGAGTGTCCCATCACCATTCCCCTCTTGTAATCTGAACCTCCTCTATCATGGCTAAAACATTCAAGACATGTCAAACAAGTATTAATCATATTTACTGATATAAGGAAACAGTCATAACAGCAATGCATCATTGGTACCTTGATCTTCTAATCAAACAATCACAATCACATATATTAAATGGTGCTACAACTACGTTATTGTAAATGAGATTTCATACCACCGATTCAAGAAAGCAGACTGCTGTGCACATGCCAATTTATCATTTATTTCCAATTTAGAGGGTGCAGTCCTCTATTTCCTTTTATTTAATTTTTCCCTGTAGGTGATCGCTGGTCTGTATATTCTTCTCCTCAAATCGATCTGTCCTTAATATTCAGAAGATGTTGTTAGTGTAAATCAAACGTATAAGAATATATTATCCGTATTTGTATTAAAGAAACATAACAACTTATAAGGCTCAATAATTGCTGCAAGCATCATTATTGAATAATCGTATATAATTTATATAGTTATATTTTATATGAATGCATATATAAATATGTAATAGATACATATACATATATTTACTTACCGTCCCCATATATTCTTGCAATAATATACTTATCTGATTATGTTTGCTGCTTTTCCAGGTTTCTGACTTCTTATTTATTTCTTCTTCCATATCTGAGTATATCATACCTTAATATATCGGCTGCTATGCTCAGGAAATACTACCTTTTTTATTCTGTTCCTATTTTCTATCCCCTATATCTTTCTCTTATGTTCCCTTTTTGCTAATAACCTCTTAAGACCCAAGTGATGCCTTTTTTATTTACTAATTCTTAATCATTACTGCCAATGATATGAATAACTGCCCCTAGTTAAGCGCTGCCTTCTTTAGAAAGCGAATTGCATCCTTTGTGTATTAATCGCTGCCTCCCTTCACATTTCAATCACTGCCTTAGGAAATGTATTCGCTGCTGTTCAATATTTGCCTTGTCCACACCATTATATATTATTTTATATTTATATTAATATATTCTATGTTTTCTTTTATTTTCCTTTTATTTATATATTTACAAATTTAATTCATTGTTAATATTTTTAGTATCATATATATATATATATATATTTTTTTTTAATTTTATTTAACGAGGGGAATCGGGTGCAGCACGGCCCCCCATATAACCCCCCCACCGCCGGTAAACTTTTTACCGTGACCGGCAGTGCTGGCGGGACACACCAACCAGTACCACGGGAGCGCCGGAGAGTCGAACCCATGGTGGGCGCCCTGCTACAGGGAACACCTTAGCCAACTGAGCTAGGACCGGCGCCCCTTAGTATCATATTTATAATGATTATAATTATAATAATATTTAAATTGCTAATATTTATATTTATATTTTTGATATTTATATTGTTATTCATTTTATTTATTCATCTGTATTTCAATGTCAGGGTTTTTATTGTCGTAATTTTGGGGGCATGACAACCTATCTTATATTAGCTTGAATGATCCACGTGCGTACATTGCATCAGATGATCCTCATAGAGACAAAGAGGTGGGATTTAAAGTACCAAAACAATTCTTTGTATAGCATCAGTTGTCACCCCTGGGATTTGCACCCAATATTGGGGATTCCCAAGGAGCTCATCCATGCAATTACTCTTTTGAATCAGGCACACATAACCTAAGATTTTTCCCCACAATCGAGTAAACTTGGCTTGTTACCCCATTTGCAAAATCTTCAGCAGGTATTGTATTATGTATATTATGAAACCTTCATTCTGGACCTCCCCAACTCTTTAATTTTATGCATATAACGATTTTCTGTAGTTAAACATTATTTTGTATCATTTTTTCAGGATTGATTAAGTAGAGTACTTTATTCTCAAGTCATTTCTTCAATGACCTATATTTAATGTGTAGGAATTTGCAAAATCCCAGCTCTCAGGAGGTTGAATGATCCACTTGTCATTCATCACACCAGGCAATACTTATGAGGGTGAAGAGGAGGGTTTGAAACAAGTCTAAGGAATTTTCAGATAGCTTCAATCATTACTGACCCAGAGATTATATGAAGAAACTAGTAATGTGGTCAAATCATCGGATGATATTGCATCATAGAAGGGGATAAAAAAAAATCTATTTTAAGGAGGATGGGTTGATAATGGCTCCCAAATTTGGAAGCATATACAAATGTGCTCGAGGCTGTTCCAGCATAACACCTTTTGGCAAATCACAATTGAAGATGGATTAGTCTTTAGAAGGACAGATGGAATGGGTACACCAGACTTGGCTCCAGCCCAGTGCACAGGGAGATCAGTCAAATTCTTGAAAACCAAGTATAGATAAAATTTAAGAGATTATCTTTTGGAGGATTCCAAATTTTTCCTGGTCCCAAATTGGGCTTTGGAATTATTCAATCAATTCAAAGTAAATCGTGAAGCAATAGTAGCACAAGAGTCATATTGAATTAAAGAACATGCATGATTAGATGGGGTCTTTAGTGATAATTAGATGAGGATGGGATCAACATGATCCTGCTCTATAAAACCTGCATGTCTATCACTTTCAGCAGATGAAGTACACAACAAGACATGGAAACAGTTATGCAAGATTTATTTGGCCCAATACCAAACTTTTTATGTCGCTAGCACTGCATCAATTTTGTATTGAGGATATATATAACACTGCTGAGTTTTCATTAATAGTAGAGCAACATAATAATTAAACTTTCTATATTCACTTACTTTTGTGAAAATTTGAAGCATATGAATTGAAGGAATTGTAAACTATTGCCCCTTACATCCCAAAATCTCAGATGAGGTTGAAATGTTTTTTGGATGCTAGTTCCTACCAGGTGCATGGGAAGTCTGTCATGCTAAATTCAATATTAATATCTTTGTGGTTTGATTAAGTGATTCGATGTATAGCTTGATTAAGTTCATAAGTTGATTTAGTCAATGTTGAAATATATTGGAGCTTCTTTACCATACAATTTCATTTTTCATTTTCCTTTCTCAATCTTTGTATTGCTATGACTTACCAGGATATGCGGTTGCGAGATGGAGGCAAGCCAGAAAAGTCCCTACCCTCTCAAAAACTAAAATTGCTTCGATCCAGTATTTCATATCGCCTACATTATTCATTACGTGTTAGTTCACAGAACTTTGGTTAAGTTACCAAGATATGCTGGTTTTTGTTATATTTACAAATGAATCTAGCATATCAAGCTTTGAGAACAAAACCTAATAGATCTAATGTATGCTTTCATGTCTCTTGGCAGGTCTATGTTTCTATTCTTTATCTAAGGAAACAACCGAAATTTGAAATTATTTTAAGGGGAAAGCCTGTAGAGCACCACAGCATTGCTGATGATCTGAAATTGCCTAAGGTTATAACTTACAAACCACAAGTTGGAAATGTTTCTAAGGACACAACAATGGAGGTAACTATCTTGGACATTTTAAATCTAGGAAAATAGCCAAATTTCCAAATTATTTTAAAGGGAAATCCTGTCAAGCATCGCAATTTGCTAATTATCTGAAATTTCCCAGAGACCCAACTTACAAACCAAAACTTGGGCTTGGTTCTATGGAGGTAACTATGTAGAGAATTCAACATTCTTGAATATTGTAAAATTGTTGATATTAATTATAGTTTAGATGGTAAATTTCTTGTTTCTTTGACAGTTTTATTGGTCTAGAGGTGGGATTTGAGTTTTGGCAGTGTTCTTGAAGCCTGTATACATGAAATAGGAATTACCTTCACCCTAATAGAAATGATCTTTACCTAATTTATAAGTCTTAATTAGTGTTCATTTTATGTAATGTGACTTTCATAAAATTGGGAGAATGTTTCTAAATTTGGATCACTTATGGAATTAATTTCTACACATTTTTAAAGATATTGTAGCTAAAAACTTGGATTGAACTTTGCAATCGACTTGCCCAATTTAAGGAGTTCAATTTCAGGTGAATGAAAATTGAATAGGATGCTGATGGATCACTGGGATACTAGAATATGGGAGATGTAGAAAGAGTATCTATGCATTTATATGATCAATCACATCACTGATGGTTTTATGCTTTTTTCTAAAGTCTCTTTTGACACTTGTTTCAAGCTTTTCTATGGACTGTGTCCTTGCTTTTTTAAACAATGAAAATTTATGCACATATTTATGCACTCCTCATTCTGAATCTGTAGTTGCTACAAAACATGGTATACTTGTTACCAAAGTTGCTGGTCACTGTAGAAGCTGTTCCGTAGCAGCAATCATGCAAGCTGTTATGGAAGTTATAACCTTGATGAATTTATTTTTCTGTTATCTTACTTTTAATCAAGAGATTTTTTGCTAAAGCAGAGATTCTTTTGGTTGGTTGATTGCCACATCCACATGAAATTTTGTTTAAATTTTAGGAAGTTTGTTGTGGATTGTTAGAAGTTACAACCATGGAACTCTGTTTAGATTTTAGCAAGTTTGATTTACATTGTTTTAACTGGTTGTTTATTACAAGGAATCTTGCTTTAAATAGATTTTTGTGAGTGCTGCTCTCTATATATTCTCCTTCATTTCACTTGGAGAGGGGGAAGTTGTTGCAGGTCTATTTTTTAAAGTCTATTATTTTAATTTTCAACAATAACGACCTTCTTTTGGTCACTACATAACATGTGGACCTAGAGGGGGTCACACTCTGTTCTTCCTAGGAAAGGGTTCGCTTGGGAAGCTTGGTGGTAGGTGATATACCCTCTAGGTAATTATTTCATTTACAGATTGTATATATATTTATCTTTGTTTAATAATTCAGTGTTCCATGGGGACTCTTCCGCACCCCCCCAAAAAAATAAAATAAAATAAAAAACCCTACGTTTCCTAGACGCCCCCCCACCATCCCACCACTAGTGTCACCGTCTCCAAGATGCCGCTAGGACTTCAAAGACGTTGGGGAGTCCTCAAGATGTCTAGGGGGCTTCTATTTGTCCCCAAGATGTAAAATTCTTATGCTTATACATCTTTTTATAACTATTTTTTCAAGTACTATGTGTATTTCAGCACCTTGTCGCCACCCCCCACTTTTCCCCCATTGCCCCCTCGCCATCCCCAAACTTAGGCCCTTGGTCCCCTCATCCCCGAAACCCGTCCCCACGTCCCTGTGTCCCCCCGTCAGGAAACTCTTTGGAACTATGATAATTTTTGTGTTTGCATAATTGATTTTTCCAAAATTAAGTAATCTTAGTGTTTATATAATTATATTAATTTCAGTTTGCATGATTTTGATTGATTTTGATTCATTTTGATATTTCTGTGTGTGTGGTTTGACTTTGGTTATTTACAATTGTGTGGGATTTCTCAATGTGTTTTACCTTACCATTAAGTTTCTTTGTCATCATCTCAGAAATTGTAGTTTAACAATAATTTCTCCTGTAGATTTGTTCAGTAGATTAAATGTATATTAAGATAGCTAGGTTGGTTCAGTTAAATTTTTCTTTGTTATGATTAGACTCGTCTAGGCTTAGCTTAGGGTTTCTGTACTTCTATTTATCACTTCTCCATTACCTTTATTATTCTCAATCCTAGGTGTATCTTCATATAGGAAACTCAGTCTTAGATTAAGGCTCATAGTCTACATATTCAATGCATGGAATCTTGTCAAGTCTACACTATTGTATTGAAATAGAATAAAGTCTACTCACAAATGGCCTTCTAGATTTGCATGCTAAAGATATGGCTGAAGGAATTTCTAATTGCCCCATAGATTTTGATTTCTATTTATATTGTATATGGTAAACAAAATAGAGTAAACTTTCTTGCTAATGCTATAGGAGCAAATTACATTTCATAGTTGATACATGGTGATGCATTTCGACTTGTGCTTGTCTTGTCATTGGGAAAATATTTTGTTTTA
>VDFB02266384.1:0-148457 GCA_007258455.2 Sequoia sempervirens
AACAAAACCCAGTTACATGCAACCTAAAAAGCAATGATGTTTTGATGTAAAGAACCTGATAACTGCGGCTGCCAATAATGACCTCCAGATGTTGATACTGCTGAGAAATACTCCCTTCTCCCTTTGTTCTATGGTTGCAGACTGTCCCAGATACCTAGGCGCCAAGATTGATGAAGAATCCCAGCTTGTGAGGTAGGCGTTTTGGCTAGAACAAGGAAGACGCCTCCTTGCTGATGGTACAGCCAGGTACACAGCAGTACGGCCTGAGATTGATCAGCAATCAATGAATGCAATACAAATACGTTCCTCTCTGAAGGTCTTCAGATGGTGAAGAGATAGGCGCCTCAATTTATATAACCTCTGGATGGATTTATAAATCAGACCTCCTAAATAAGTAAAGCTCTCCTTGAACAGTACGGCCTGCTGTGAATAGTACGGCTGTAGCAGCAATGAATGAATTTGTACGGCTTCCTTCTTAAGCCTCCAGAACATCAATAAGATAGGCGCCTTGATTTGCAATAACTTTCCAGATGAACAGAATGTCTGAAACCCTGAAGATTAATAATCTCTGAAGCTCTATGATCTCTTCTGGATGAAGAAACCTCTGTGCTGGCAATAAATCAGATGTTATTTCACATCCTCTGAATCGCTCCCACTGGAGATGGCTCGTTCTCCAATGTTTCGAGACTGAAACCCTACAGCTTCCGTTCTCTGTCGAAGACTGATCAATTTTTAATTCACAAATGTCATAATGGCTCAAATCCCAATGCAAAGCCTATATTCTTCTCAAAAGTGCGATTTCCTTAAAGATAGGGAATTTTAAAATATTTGACTTTTAATTCTTTTATTAATTCAATAGTCTCAGCCAAATATTAAATTATAAATTTAATATGCAAAATGGCCCCTTCCCTGATGTTGGGCGACCCCCTCAAATTGAATCACTTAAGTTATAATTTAATATTATAACTTTATATTATAACCATCAATAATTAATATTTAATTAATATAATTAAATATTAATATCTCCCACGTTACTCATCCGATGACTAATCCGTCTGAAGCTGACGAACACTGAAGTGATTCTGAACGCTGCCAAATCCATACTGCAAAAAATAGCAGGGGTTCCACGCTGACTGCTAGGAACTGCTAAAAATAGCAACTTCTGCAAGAAACGTCCGAATGAGCCCGAACGAAAGCCAATTGATCAAAACTGCCAATCTGAAGCTGAGCCAAGCATCCCAAACGACCCTCTAACCACTCTATCAGCCTACGAAGGTCGCATGATAGGCCAATCTTATGAACTCTGATGCTCGCCAAAAATGGGGACATGACAAACTTTGAGTGATTGCAATTGACCTATTAACTTAACATATTTATATAAATACAATATGACCATAGTTCCCAGACTTGGATGTGGCACATATTTGACAGGTTTACTTTTGACTTGTACTTGGAAAAGAAAAACCTGGTAGACTTGAAGATTTGTAAAAAAGCATGATCTATAGTGATTTTTTAGGAAGCACATGTTTTTCTATGCACTCTTCTCAAAATCAACTTTAAAGAAATAGAAAACTAATCAATTACATGCTACTTTGCTCACATACATGTGCATATACAAAAGTGTGTACATAAGTGAGTTGTGTTGAAGAAAAATTGAAATAAGATTTTTAAATATATAAATATTCATTAGTGTTTTTGTCATTTGATGTACAAAAATCATGGATTGAGATATCCTTGGCATCAAAATGGAGTTATGGACTACTATGGAGAGGAGCTTGCATCACTCGGCCCAACATCACTAGCTCTTCAATAGACCTTTGTCTCATATAGGTTCTTGATGCTGCTGTAGCTATGATACTTGTGTGTCAATAACATCCATGGGATTTTCTCAGGCTCTCTTTGTCACTGCTACTGTTTCTACCTCAAGTTTGGCCTAAGCAACTCACACATTGGCTTCCGGTGAAAGCACAAAATCCTCAGAGTCGGTGATCTAAATTGATGGTGGATCAATCTCCTTCAATGCAATGAGAGATAAATCAGAGCCTAAGATTTGTTTCTGATGGAGGTGAAGGTTGTAGTGAACATAGTCAAGACTGTTCAACCTTTGCACCATCAATCTATTGGGCTTCCTGGAGTGCGTATGCCCAAACATACTTCTATTGTGTTCACATCATGAAGCATTGCAAGGTTGGTTCAAGACATACACAACAATCCTTTGAAGGTTTGACATATTAGCACTAAACTTCTCCCATCATGAACTTGAAATAATATCTTTTTTTGAAATTTCATTCAAATGGAAAAAATTGAAAAAGAACTCAAGCTTACTGTTTAGAATTAAATCAAGAAATCTAAAAGTACAACCTAAAGCAATTTTTATTTGGCTGTAACATTGTTTGAGTTGCCTTGTGTATTTCTTGGGCAAAGAGGTTCCCTTGTGCAAGTTTAAATATTTTTATCTTGGAGATGATCCTTGCTGTTGTCCTGTAAATTGTTTCCATCTACTCTATGACAGTGTAGAGGCAGTTCAAAACCTCCTTATTGGCCTTGAAATCTGGTAGAATTGGAATGCTAAATTCAAGAAATAACTTGTTGGATCTAATGACTTATGGAGTTGATGCTGCAGTTTCTCATATTGGATGGTATTTGTTGTCAGCACCACCACAAGTAGTTCTAATGGTTGCTTTGGCCTTGTTCATGCCCTAATATTTATAGCCCATCAAGGGCCTCTCCCCATTAGCAACACAAAGGAGGCCAGTTAAGGGTTATGTGACCTATTAAAAGATAACATAAATAAATAGTAAGATTTAAGAGAGAACATACACAAATAAAAAGACCATAAAACTAGTAAAGTTGGCAAAAGAGGAATGGAACTAGAACTTAATACTATACTGTCCTTTTTTGGTAGCAAAAGTTGTACTCATCAAAGACCAAATCCAGAACATCAACTCTGCTAATAGTTCTCAAGTATAAATATTGGGACCACTCCTCATTGACACACATATGTTTTAGAGTAGGTTTTGATAGAAGCAAAGATTACGATGTTATAAAATTGGTCCCAAAGTGGGTTATACCAAGACAAGTCAACTCTTTCGTGTATTTTTTCATTAAGTTGAAGGCCCAAGCATAGTTGTATATAGTATATACGTTTGCAAATATTGCGACCATGATTTACAATGGGTTTAACTCAAGGAAGTTTGCAAAAATCCTATAAGACATGGGTGCTTCTCTATGATAAATCTACTTCCAATAACATAATTTATTGCATTGTTTGTAATTATTTACACAACATTGGCCTCACCCATTTTAACTAAAACTTTCTCTAAAATATTACATAGGAAATTTTTCATTTTTTAATTTTAGAAAAGGAGGTTGAATGGTTAATTCTAATTGAATGGTGGTTAAAGTAGGTATGTCTTGTAGGCTGGTAGGAACATGCTTTGATACCATTTGTAATGTCCCCTAATTGGGAATGCCCTAAATTTTCCCTAAATCCTTAATTTTTAAATGAACAAATGGGTTAGAGAGCACCTTTCAATTGTTGATACCACTTGTAATGTCCCCTAATTGGGAATGCCCTAAATTTTCCGTAAATCCTTAATTTTTAAATGAACAAATGGGTTAGAGAGCACCTTTCATTTGATTGAAGCCCTGCACACAAATTAGAAACCATTTACCACAATCACACTGATTAGCAAATTATAACCATTTATCACAATAATACTAATTAGCCGATTATCATAATTAAATATTAGTAAACTCATGGCCAAATTACTAATTCAATCACAAAGCATTTAATATCCTTGGAGGGCTCAACCATAGGAGAGCATGGGAGAACGTGACTTGATGGGGTGCCTAGGACCTTCTGGGCCCAAGAGTGGATATACCATCCCCCTTGGCCTCATCTGGCCCATGCCATCCATATGAGGTGGTCTACCTAGGAGGTGTCCCCTTTTCGTTATCCCCTCATCTTGCATACCATTTCCCTCTCTCTATGGTTTGACCTCTTGTGCTGATTCACTATGATGGAGGGGTGAGATTACAATGGGTGCCCTGAAAATGCCATCTCTCCTAAGCCCAAGGCGCTGTACCATTGGTACCCAATTGGTACCCCCTTGGCCTCCTTGGGACTACTTGGTTCCCCATTATGGGACTACTTGGTCCCCCATCTCGAGGTGGCATACCCAGGAGAGTGTCCCATCACCATTCCCCTCTTGTAATCTGAACCTCCTCTATCATGGCTAAAACATTCAAGACATGTCAAACAAGTATTAATCATATTTACTGATATAAGGAAACAGTCATAACAGCAATGCATCATTGGTACCTTGATCTTCTAATCAAACAATCACAATCACATATATTAAATGGTGCTACAACTACGTTATTGTAAATGAGATTTCATACCACCGATTCAAGAAAGCAGACTGCTGTGCACATGCCAATTTATCATTTATTTCCAATTTAGAGGGTGCAGTCCTCTATTTCCTTTTATTTAATTTTTCCCTGTAGGTGATCGCTGGTCTGTATATTCTTCTCCTCAAATCGATCTGTCCTTAATATTCAGAAGATGTTGTTAGTGTAAATCAAACGTATAAGAATATATTATCCGTATTTGTATTAAAGAAACATAACAACTTATAAGGCTCAATAATTGCTGCAAGCATCATTATTGAATAATCGTATATAATTTATATAGTTATATTTTATATGAATGCATATATAAATATGTAATAGATACATATACATATATTTACTTACCGTCCCCATATATTCTTGCAATAATATACTTATCTGATTATGTTTGCTGCTTTTCCAGGTTTCTGACTTCTTATTTATTTCTTCTTCCATATCTGAGTATATCATACCTTAATATATCGGCTGCTATGCTCAGGAAATACTACCTTTTTTATTCTGTTCCTATTTTCTATCCCCTATATCTTTCTCTTATGTTCCCTTTTTGCTAATAACCTCTTAAGACCCAAGTGATGCCTTTTTTATTTACTAATTCTTAATCATTACTGCCAATGATATGAATAACTGCCCCTAGTTAAGCGCTGCCTTCTTTAGAAAGCGAATTGCATCCTTTGTGTATTAATCGCTGCCTCCCTTCACATTTCAATCACTGCCTTAGGAAATGTATTCGCTGCTGTTCAATATTTGCCTTGTCCACACCATTATATATTATTTTATATTTATATTAATATATTCTATGTTTTCTTTTATTTTCCTTTTATTTATATATTTACAAATTTAATTCATTGTTAATATTTTTAGTATCATATATATATATATATATATTTTTTTTTAATTTTATTTAACGAGGGGAATCGGGTGCAGCACGGCCCCCCATATAACCCCCCCACCGCCGGTAAACTTTTTACCGTGACCGGCAGTGCTGGCGGGACACACCAACCAGTACCACGGGAGCGCCGGAGAGTCGAACCCATGGTGGGCGCCCTGCTACAGGGAACACCTTAGCCAACTGAGCTAGGACCGGCGCCCCTTAGTATCATATTTATAATGATTATAATTATAATAATATTTAAATTGCTAATATTTATATTTATATTTTTGATATTTATATTGTTATTCATTTTATTTATTCATCTGTATTTCAATGTCAGGGTTTTTATTGTCGTAATTTTGGGGGCATGACAACCTATCTTATATTAGCTTGAATGATCCACGTGCGTACATTGCATCAGATGATCCTCATAGAGACAAAGAGGTGGGATTTAAAGTACCAAAACAATTCTTTGTATAGCATCAGTTGTCACCCCTGGGATTTGCACCCAATATTGGGGATTCCCAAGGAGCTCATCCATGCAATTACTCTTTTGAATCAGGCACACATAACCTAAGATTTTTCCCCACAATCGAGTAAACTTGGCTTGTTACCCCATTTGCAAAATCTTCAGCAGGTATTGTATTATGTATATTATGAAACCTTCATTCTGGACCTCCCCAACTCTTTAATTTTATGCATATAACGATTTTCTGTAGTTAAACATTATTTTGTATCATTTTTTCAGGATTGATTAAGTAGAGTACTTTATTCTCAAGTCATTTCTTCAATGACCTATATTTAATGTGTAGGAATTTGCAAAATCCCAGCTCTCAGGAGGTTGAATGATCCACTTGTCATTCATCACACCAGGCAATACTTATGAGGGTGAAGAGGAGGGTTTGAAACAAGTCTAAGGAATTTTCAGATAGCTTCAATCATTACTGACCCAGAGATTATATGAAGAAACTAGTAATGTGGTCAAATCATCGGATGATATTGCATCATAGAAGGGGATAAAAAAAAATCTATTTTAAGGAGGATGGGTTGATAATGGCTCCCAAATTTGGAAGCATATACAAATGTGCTCGAGGCTGTTCCAGCATAACACCTTTTGGCAAATCACAATTGAAGATGGATTAGTCTTTAGAAGGACAGATGGAATGGGTACACCAGACTTGGCTCCAGCCCAGTGCACAGGGAGATCAGTCAAATTCTTGAAAACCAAGTATAGATAAAATTTAAGAGATTATCTTTTGGAGGATTCCAAATTTTTCCTGGTCCCAAATTGGGCTTTGGAATTATTCAATCAATTCAAAGTAAATCGTGAAGCAATAGTAGCACAAGAGTCATATTGAATTAAAGAACATGCATGATTAGATGGGGTCTTTAGTGATAATTAGATGAGGATGGGATCAACATGATCCTGCTCTATAAAACCTGCATGTCTATCACTTTCAGCAGATGAAGTACACAACAAGACATGGAAACAGTTATGCAAGATTTATTTGGCCCAATACCAAACTTTTTATGTCGCTAGCACTGCATCAATTTTGTATTGAGGATATATATAACACTGCTGAGTTTTCATTAATAGTAGAGCAACATAATAATTAAACTTTCTATATTCACTTACTTTTGTGAAAATTTGAAGCATATGAATTGAAGGAATTGTAAACTATTGCCCCTTACATCCCAAAATCTCAGATGAGGTTGAAATGTTTTTTGGATGCTAGTTCCTACCAGGTGCATGGGAAGTCTGTCATGCTAAATTCAATATTAATATCTTTGTGGTTTGATTAAGTGATTCGATGTATAGCTTGATTAAGTTCATAAGTTGATTTAGTCAATGTTGAAATATATTGGAGCTTCTTTACCATACAATTTCATTTTTCATTTTCCTTTCTCAATCTTTGTATTGCTATGACTTACCAGGATATACGGTTGCGAGATGGAGGCAAGCCAGAAAAGTCCCTACCCTCTCAAAAACTAAAATTGCTTCGATCCAGTATTTCATATCGCCTACATTATTCATTACGTGTTAGTTCACAGAACTTTGGTTAAGTTACCAAGATATGCTGGTTTTTGTTATATTTACAAATGAATCTAGCATATCAAGCTTTGAGAACAAAACCTAATAGATCTAATGTATGCTTTCATGTCTCTTGGCAGGTCTATGTTTCTATTCTTTATCTAAGGAAACAACCGAAATTTGAAATTATTTTAAGGGGAAAGCCTGTAGAGCACCACAGCATTGCTGATGATCTGAAATTGCCTAAGGTTATAACTTACAAACCACAAGTTGGAAATGTTTCTAAGGACACAACAATGGAGGTAACTATCTTGGACATTTTAAATCTAGGAAAATAGCCAAATTTCCAAATTATTTTAAAGGGAAATCCTGTCAAGCATCGCAATTTGCTAATTATCTGAAATTTCCCAGAGACCCAACTTACAAACCAAAACTTGGGCTTGGTTCTATGGAGGTAACTATGTAGAGAATTCAACATTCTTGAATATTGTAAAATTGTTGATATTAATTATAGTTTAGATGGTAAATTTCTTGTTTCTTTGACAGTTTTATTGGTCTAGAGGTGGGATTTGAGTTTTGGCAGTGTTCTTGAAGCCTGTATACATGAAATAGGAATTACCTTCACCCTAATAGAAATGATCTTTACCTAATTTATAAGTCTTAATTAGTGTTCATTTTATGTAATGTGACTTTCATAAAATTGGGAGAATGTTTCTAAATTTGGATCACTTATGGAATTAATTTCTACACATTTTTAAAGATATTGTAGCTAAAAACTTGGATTGAACTTTGCAATCGACTTGCCCAATTTAAGGAGTTCAATTTCAGGTGAATGAAAATTGAATAGGATGCTGATGGATCACTGGGATACTAGAATATGGGAGATGTAGAAAGAGTATCTATGCATTTATATGATCAATCACATCACTGATGGTTTTATGCTTTTTTCTAAAGTCTCTTTTGACACTTGTTTCAAGCTTTTCTATGGACTGTGTCCTTGCTTTTTTAAACAATGAAAATTTATGCACATATTTATGCACTCCTCATTCTGAATCTGTAGTTGCTACAAAACATGGTATACTTGTTACCAAAGTTGCTGGTCACTGTAGAAGCTGTTCCGTAGCAGCAATCATGCAAGCTGTTATGGAAGTTATAACCTTGATGAATTTATTTTTCTGTTATCTTACTTTTAATCAAGAGATTTTTTGCTAAAGCAGAGATTCTTTTGGTTGGTTGATTGCCACATCCACATGAAATTTTGTTTAAATTTTAGGAAGTTTGTTGTGGATTGTTAGAAGTTACAACCATGGAACTCTGTTTAGATTTTAGCAAGTTTGATTTACATTGTTTTAACTGGTTGTTTATTACAAGGAATCTTGCTTTAAATAGATTTTTGTGAGTGCTGCTCTCTATATATTCTCCTTCATTTCACTTGGAGAGGGGGAAGTTGTTGCAGGTCTATTTTTTAAAGTCTATTATTTTAATTTTCAACAATAACGACCTTCTTTTGGTCACTACATAACATGTGGACCTAGAGGGGGTCACACTCTGTTCTTCCTAGGAAAGGGTTCGCTTGGGAAGCTTGGTGGTAGGTGATATACCCTCTAGGTAATTATTTCATTTACAGATTGTATATATATTTATCTTTGTTTAATAATTCAGTGTTCCATGGGGACTCTTCCGCACCCCCCCAAAAAAATAAAATAAAATAAAAAACCCTACGTTTCCTAGACGCCCCCCCACCATCCCACCACTAGTGTCACCGTCTCCAAGATGCCGCTAGGACTTCAAAGACGTTGGGGAGTCCTCAAGATGTCTAGGGGGCTTCTATTTGTCCCCAAGATGTAAAATTCTTATGCTTATACATCTTTTTATAACTATTTTTTCAAGTACTATGTGTATTTCAGCACCTTGTCGCCACCCCCCACTTTTCCCCCATTGCCCCCTCGCCATCCCCAAACTTAGGCCCTTGGTCCCCTCATCCCCGAAACCCGTCCCCACGTCCCTGTGTCCCCCCGTCAGGAAACTCTTTGGAACTATGATAATTTTTGTGTTTGCATAATTGATTTTTCCAAAATTAAGTAATCTTAGTGTTTATATAATTATATTAATTTCAGTTTGCATGATTTTGATTCATTTTGATATTTCTGTGTGTGTGGTTTGACTTTGGTTATTTACAATTGTGTGGGATTTCTCAATGTGTTTTACCTTACCATTAAGTTTCTTTGTCATCATCTCAGAAATTGTAGTTTAACAATAATTTCTCCTGTAGATTTGTTCAGTAGATTAAATGTATATTAAGATAGCTAGGTTGGTTCAGTTAAATTTTTCTTTGTTATGATTAGACTCGTCTAGGCTTAGATTAGGGTTTCTGTACTTCTATTTATCACTTCTCCATTACCTTTATTATTCTCAATCCTAGGTGTATCTTCATATAGGAAACTCAGTCTTAGATTAAGGCTCATAGTCTACATATTCAATGCATGGAATCTTGTCAAGTCTACACTATTGTATTGAAATAGAATAAAGTCTACTCACAAATGGCCTTCTAGATTTGCATGCTAAAGATATGGCTGAAGGAATTTCTAATTGCCCCATAGATTTTGATTTCTATTTATATTGTATATGGTAAACAAAATGGAGTAAACTTTCTTGCTAATGCTATAGGAGCAAATTACATTTCATAGTTGATACATGGTGATGCATTTCGACTTGTGCTTGTCTTGTCATTGGGAAAATATTTTGTTTTATGTTTCTTTTATATATGATTTGTCTAGGAAAACATTGGACCATTCTTCAAACAAAGTATGAGGTTTTTAACAAATTCAAGGATTTGAAGGCTTTTGTAGAAAATAAGACAGACAAGAAGATCTAGTTGTTGAGAATAGATAATGGTGATGAGTTTTGCTCAAATGAATTTGAGCAATTTTGTAAGCAGTATGGAATAATAAAGTAAAAGACAACTCTGTCTATACCTCAACAAAATGAAGTTGCCTAGTTTAATGACTTGAAGTTGTTTTAAAAGGTGGTCATTGTTGATGTATTTTTCGTGACCGCACCAACGCAGAATAAAGTCGCCAACGGCTACCCTACTCTCTCTTGATCAAAGTATTCCGCATGCTAAGATTGCAAGAAAGTTCATGCGTTCAACTCCAAGGTTCTTTCAGTACGAATAGGCTCAGTTGGCTCGATGTGATTTGCTGGTATTTCAAGGGGGACTTACGGAATTGTTTGGCAGCGGAGAAAGGAATTCAAATGCTCGAAAGATTTGTCTATGAAGCGCGGGTTTCCTATTTTAATCAGAAAGTACTGAATTGAAATGGTGGTTGTAGAGTTTAGAGAGTCTAAATCTATTCTAAGTGTAGGATGTGGAGTTCAACTTCAGCAAACTTTCAACCAGACTTTGCTTTGCCTCACCTCGGACAGCTTCCACGGAGTCGGTGCAATCTTCAGAGGAGTAGTTCAAGGTGTTTAGATCACAACTTAGCATGAAAATACCATCACAACGACGCATATAGACATACAAATCATGATCGAAGTTAAGTACATGATATTCCAGTTGACCACACAAGGCGCATTCACCATTAGCAAATACACTAGTGGTATGGATAGACGAAGTTGCTTAGATCAAACACCACATTCCACAGCTAACATCTACTTGCATGGAATGAAAATTATACTACTTTGAACTATTTTACGCTACCATTTGAATCGGAAGGACGAAGAAACCTTGCTAGCTACTCACAACAAAGACGAAATTCACCATCAATGAAAAACTCTTTTATTGAGAGAGTGTTCACAACAATTTCTTACAAAGTTTTCAAGGGAAAACTCTCCCTCTTCTCCAAACTACACTATCCATCTATACTAAGTTACTCTAAGCTATCACCTAGCTGTCTCTCTATTCTATGTCTACTCTAAGCTAATTTCTAATGAGATACAAATGAGGGGGACTCCCCCTTTTATAGATGGCCAAGTCCAACGGACGGCTAAGATTACAATCGGCTAGATGGCCTAGATTGTGCCACCTCAGCCCTAAACAAGATTCGCCCTAAAAACCGCCATAATGGAGAGTGGGGCAATAAATGATCAATTAATGGCCACCATCTTCTAGAAGATTCCCGTTTGAAATGCGTTCACACTGCTCTTGATCTTCTTCTCGACGTCGTTCTTCAACTTCTTCTTTGTCACTTGAGTTATAGTAAGTCTCAATACTTAGCCACTTTTCGCAACTTTTCTTTCTTCAAGGTTGAAATGTCATCTTGGATCACTTGCTTCATCTTCCTAAGTCATTGCCGTTTGGCCTCAATGTTTCTCCTGCAAAACAAGCAAGGAGATGAGCATTAGAACACTTCATAAAATAAATTCACTTTACTTACCTGATTTTCACGCTCTAACTTCCAAGCGTTCATCGTCCTCACTAGTCAACTTGGCGTTCAATCCTTCATGCCTTAGTTTATTTTTCGTACTTCACTTCTGATATTTCATCCAACTCAGACTCGAGAAAAATGCTTTCATCAGGAATTTGATCAAAAATTATCTAGGCACTCAATTTCAAATTCGTCCGCCAAGGCATATTTTTATCTTGAAAACACATTTTCTTCCCTGCCTTAGAAAATTTTCTCAAATTTTAGGAAAATTCATCAACCTGGTGCCCATTTGAAATCTTTATCACAGAAACCTCAGCGAGTTGTGGAAGACCTTAAAATCCATTCCTCATCGATAATCTTCAATACCCAAAAGAAAATTTCCTTCAGAGCGCGTCAAACTCATGGGTGCACAACGAACGGGTTCATTTAATTTTCTTGAATTTTGAACCTTGGAAAAATAATTTTTAACAAATTTCAAACAAAGTATGAGGTTTTTAACAAATTCAAGGATTTGAAGGCTTTTGTAGAAAATAAGACAGACAAGAAGATCTAGTTGTTGAGAACAGATAATGGTGATGAGTTTTGCTCAAATGAATTTGAGCAATTTTGTAAGCAGTATGGAATAATAAAGTAAAAGACAACTCTGTCTATCCCTCAACAAAATGAAGTTGCCTAGTTTAATGACTTGAAGTTGTTTTAAAAGGTGGTCATAAAGGGTGGACGCCTCATGGAGGGAATAATTGATATTTTATATTGTTTTAATATGCCTTGGGATTTGGACGCCTTATTAAGGGAGAATTAAATATTTTGAAAAGTAAAATATTTCGAAAAGAGAATGGGCGTCCTTTCTTGGAGGGAAAAGGTGGAAGGTGAAAGGTATGAGAATTCTATTTAAGAGAGTGTTTGCTCCAACTTTTGGTATCCATTGTTTATGCTATTGTTATGTTGTCAAAATGACTTCATGAATTTGGCTTCGAGGAATGCTTACCTCCTAGCATTTGTCCAATTTCATGTTTGAAAGATAACACCTAGTTGGGATTTGTGGCTACTTTTCATCCAGACTAGCAGATTGAGCTTCACAGATGATGAATTTTGGAGATTTCTACAGTTTTTGAGTTGCTGGTTCTATCATGGCTGAAGGTCGATTTTGTTTACAGCTTTTTGTGTGATTTTAATTTTGTTTTGGGTGTTTGCTCATATCATTTCTAGACTAATGGCGACCCTTCTTGGAGAAATTCAGATTTTATTTTGAAGTGTTCAATTTTATCTAGTGGAATTGCCCTTTCATGAAGGCCATACCATGTCAATTGTGCCTTGGAATTTGTGCTAAATTATATGTTGAGTTTTGATGCAGTTTTTGTATTGGACATTAGGCGCTATCCTCCTAGAGAGCATTTGCAATTTGTTTCAGTTCATTCGGAGGTATTTTGAAGGTGTTGTGAGCAATTTAGTGTGTTACAGTTTGCTGGTTAGACATTTTCAGTTTGCTGGTTATTGTTATCAGATTTCTAAAAGTTCAGATTTTGGGTTGTAATTTGGTAGTTGAGAAGATTATGAGTTGAAAGAATCATCCTTCAAATATTTGTATTGATTTTATCATTGTAACACTTGTAAATTGTAGATTTATTTCATTGTAAGTCTGTGAATTAGTAGTACTAATCTAGTCATTATTATTGCTGCATTTACTTGTGAATTTTTAATGCAAACACTATAACCCCTGGATGGTTTACCGCCAGTGAGGAGGAAATTGATATTGTATCTTCATCATTCATCCACTATTTAAGTGGCAAATCCTCACTGTTGAGTGGATGCCTGCAAAGCGGATGAATTGTTTTGAATTGTAATGATTTTCCCCCCATTGAATAAGTGGTATCGTGGAAACTCTTATGGCTGGATCACCGCCTACTTGCATTCAGTTGTAATTCAATTTTCAGTTGTAGCTTAGTTTCCTCCGCCATATGCTGTCACCTCGCCTTCTAAGGATCTTGGTGAACATTCTTGGCGTAAGGTACATTTAGTTTGATTATCTTTTGGAAGCTAACGCTAATCAATTGGTGTAGTGTTGGTTTGTGTTGTGAAAATCTTGGGAAAAAATTAAAAAGCATATTTCATTTTGAAAGTTAAATGTCATCATATTTTTAGATTTTCTATAAATTATTATTTTTTATTTATATTAAAAAAAATGGCGTCTCCAAGTACTCCCGTCTCCTATTTTCAAAAAAAAGCCATATCGGTACCGGTAGCAGTCTCCCGTACCAATACCAGTACCAGTCTCCTGGCAACTATGGGTAAGGCATTCACCATATTCATTATATAACCACCTTATGAAATATGAGAGTTGAATTGAGAATTTACGTATGTTAACATTCAAATTTACATTTCAATGTCTAATCATTTGAGTTTCCCTTATCAATGTACATACATGTTTAGAACAAATGAAAAAGCCGAAGAGGCTAGGCTACAACTACAAAATGGCATCAAAATGTAGACAACTAGAACTGCTGCTGCTATGCCTCTGCCTCTTCTTAGCCTAAATTAAAATTAAAGTTTTAATCCCAAGCCTTCTCATCAATTTGTGTGGCATCTTCGAGCTCAACATCTTGCCATACGACTGGAGTCTATTAATGCTTAGGAGCTTTTTAATCCTAAAGTCACAGGGCACTTTGTATGACCACCAAATTCTCCACTTGTATGTGGACCAATTCCTCTCTACAATAGAGGAACTAGTAGCTTTTGAAAGGAGGTGAATTGCAAGTATCTTCACCTCTATTTTATCTTTGCTATGCCATGTCCACCATTTAATAGCGTTAGTTTGAGTTAGTGTAACCCTATCTATTCTTGCCTCTATTTTGGTAAATGTTGGACTTTGAAGAATTGATAAAAACTAGCTCAAATCATAGGGTTTGCTACATTTCAACCAAAATGTTCAAAATTTGGTGAACTTCAAAAAAACCAAAAAAATCATTTTAAACATAATTTTATGGTTTGCTACAAAAGATATCGTGGTTTGTACTTTGTAGTAGTTGTGGTGTCAAGGGTTTTCAATATTGGCAAGTTGCAACAAACATCAACATTTGTAGATCATTTGAAAGTTGTCACAATACCAAATAAAAAGCATTGTTGTATGAGCATAGTGAGAATAGTGAGTCATCTAGTGAGTGTAATGAGTATAGTGATGTGTTTGTATGGTTGTGATGGTTTATTTTCTTCAAGTTTTTCCAGGCTTTTCCTCGCTCCCCACTTCTCTTCTTCATCCTAGTTCACCTAACACTCTTAGATTAGTTTTTTGTTTGTCCTACTTTTCAATTTTCTTTCTTCATGCCTTTGGTCTCTAAGTCTTTCCCTTTTATTAATTCCTCTCCTCGCCTTTTCTCTTCCTCCTTATCATTTGCCCTTTATTTTTTTTTTTATTTAATTTCTCTTTATTCCTTTCCTTATCAATTTATTGATTTACATCTACACCCTTTTTCTTTTATTTCTTCTTTAATTTATTTAATTGTTATGTGGAATATTCCGAGCCAAATTTTTTCGTTTTTCAATTTACGAATTACAAAGCAGTGCACCCGTTAAGGTTAGAGGAGAAAACCGACACGTGGAAGAAAGCAACTCTAACCAGAATGGCGCCGATGATGGCGAGCATTGGTCAGAGGATCTAAATTGAACTGCTTATGCTGTAACTCTAACCAGAATGGCACCGATGATGGCAAGCATTGGTCAGAGGGTCTTCTATTCTAAATGCAGAAAGAACTCAACGTCAAGTATGTGCTACCCAATCCAATGCGGAGTGAGGGGCGACCATATGACGGAGTGATTACAATAACACAAGTTTGAAAGAGAAATGTTGAAGCTGAAAAACACTCAACACCCAGAATGTGCTTGCTGACCCAAGATGGGAGAGTAGCTACCATAGGGCGGAGTTATAATTATCTTAACTAGTACTGAAGATAAGAATGAGTATTACAAATCAAGACAAAGCAATTTTAAGAACACTGGTCAGTACTACTGCCAGTTTACAAAGATTATTATTGCCTGCAATGTCAAGATATCAGATACTTATCAAATAGTACATTCAATAATGAATCAGCTACAATCCTTAAGTGATCATAGTGTCCAAACCACAAATC
The DNA here is from genome assembly GCA_007258455.2 of Sequoia sempervirens. NCBI lineage: Eukaryota > Viridiplantae > Streptophyta > Pinopsida > Cupressales > Cupressaceae > Sequoia > Sequoia sempervirens. The sequence continues at coordinate 15,811 of VDFB02266384.1, forward strand.
AGGAAAGCAGATTTCTGTATACTGTTTTTTGACAGATCTGCACTTTAAAAAGAGTAACCAGCAACTTACAAATTCAAGGTAATGTTCATAACTTGCTCAATAATCATCCGATTAACACGAAACAGGATGCAAAATGCCCTAGCAATGATGGCGACTCAACAAAGACTCTAAAACAGATCAAACTATCCCCAATGATTAATGCACGAATTCCAAGAAGGCTGAAAGGTACGGCCCAGCTGAAGAATTCGACTTGGCATTAAAAATTAAATACAACACATTAAAATCTGAGATTTGAGACAAACATTCGCCTCCCCTAAACACAACTATAAATGCAATACCTAGAACTACTATTTTTGTATTTTTTGATAGATGAATAAAAAACCAATCTGCTGTAGCTAAATCTGCAAAAACAGAAAACTCTCTAATATGCAAACTTACTTAACAAGACCAAACTGAATACAAAGCACAATTACGGATGCAAACTCACAAATCTATCCTAAATGATCGAACCTCTCCACTAGGTGCTGTCTTTCAAGCACGAAGTCGAGCCCAGACTAGGAGGCATTCATTCCTCGAAGCAATTCCGCAACCATTTCGGCAGCATATTATTAGCATAGACAAAAGATCCCCAAATGAGACCCCAAGGCTATCTTTTATAAGCTTCTGTTGACCTTCCTTGAAACCCTAACACTTCTCCAAAGTCAAAACCCTAATCCCACAAAATGGCGTCCTTTTCCAAGCATCATTAATTTTGATTTCATTAAATATTTCACTTAAATAAATGCGCCCTCCTTAAAGCCTAGATTGGACTTTGATAAATTTCAACATAAATTTAATATACCCTCAATGATGGCGCCACCCTTCAAGTCCACCTTTTAAAATAACATTAAGTTATTCGACTAGGCCAAGGTCATAAAATAACATTTAAAATATAATGTTATTTTTAAGTGAAATAATCTCATTTCTCCAAAACTGCATTCTGAAGCCCGAAACTGAATACGCCACTTGAGTCAACTGAAAGGGAAAGTCAACTGCCTGAGACAAACCTGTTAGCTGCCAAAAATAGAATTTACTAAAAATAGTAAATTCCTGGAAAATGCTCTTAATGCCGAGATGAACATACCCCTACGAAGCTCTCTGAAAACCCAGAAAGAATCCGCCATTGAATCCATCATCTCTGAGCAATGACCTCCTCAAAAATAGGAAACCCTAATTTATCTTCCGACTAGCCTTCGGGTTCCCAAAGAAAAGGCCAATGGTTACTGGAAAGATCAGGTTTGAGAAGGGGACATTACATTATGTTATGTCTTTATCTTCATTCCTATCTATTTGTTTTCATCTTTTCTCATAATTTTTAAAATTTTCTTCTTATTATTTCTAATTTTATCATTTATTTATTTGAATATTGCTTTTTATAATTTCATCAGGTTCCTTTTAAATTTGTTTGAATTTTTATTCTCTATAATTTACAAGTAACAAAGTATAAGATTAAGATATTATAATAAATATTTCCTTTTATCCTTCTAAGAAATACTTCCTTATAATAATAATAGTTTTCTTCTATTTTTATAGAGTTATATTTTCTTAAAATTTCTCCCCTAGTTTTTCCTTATCTACAATTATATGCAATTGCATTTGTTTTTCTATTTATTTAATTGTTTTTTAGAATTTTGTTATAATCTTCTTCTTTCTGTATTAATCATTTTTCTTTCCCTTTATTAAGTTTTCTAATTTTTTTTATATTGTATATATTCCTTGATTTCTATATTAGTTATTATATAATCATATTCTAAGTTCTTTTTCTCTTCATATTCATCCTTACTTGCTTAAGTTATTTTTTCTTCATTTCCCTATATGTTGTTACCCTCATTTTTATTTTTTTCATCTTTATAATGATTTATATCTCTTTATGGATTTCCTTGTATTTTCAAGGTTTTCGATATTATGTTTCCTTCTATGGTTTCTCATAAGTTTTATTGGTTCATAGCGTTTTCCTTCTTAGTTATATAGATATACTTATTTCTTTATTTTATATCCTTAGTTCTAAATATCTTGTCCTTATATATATATATATATATATTATAATCTTCTCTATTTCCTTTAGTTTTATTGATTTTAAGTTTTTTATTTCCCAACTTTTTTTCTTTTCTCTTTAATTTTTCATAAAGAAATTTGGGCCCTCTTTTCTCTTTATATATATTTTTTATAAAGATATCTATATATAGTTTTATATATAATACTCATATTAAAATATCTCTTTTATATAATAAATATTAAAGTATCTTTAGAATGAGTTTTTATCCTTTTCCTTATCTTTTTATATATCTTTATGCTCCATTTTGTTATTTAAATTAATTATATAATATTAGGCCTCTTTTAAAGTTATCATGCTTTTTCCTTAATTAATTTTTTTCTCATCTTATCTAATTTTATAGATAATATAAAGAATTTTAGGTTACTTTGATATTTTTTGCTCTTCCTATCCCATTTTCCTTTTATCATTTTTCATTTCTTAAATTCTTTTCATCTTCATTGATATATAATTATAAAGTTATTCTTTTATTCTAACTATTATTATTTACCTATTTTTACTTTTCTTTAATTCTTATTATCTTATTTCCTTGCTTAAGATATAAAAATAGATTTGATATCTTTATTTATTAAATTACTGAGTATCCTTTTTATTCATTTATTTCTAGGTTTTCTCTTTTCATTTATATTTTGATCTTCAGAGTTATATTTCTTCTCTTCTTTATGTTTATTTTCATTGTAAAGATATATAAGATATATTTAAAAAGTATATATCTTTTTATATCCTTGTATATATCTTATTCTATCTTTATTTTTTATTTCTTTTTTCTTTATTTTGATATTAAAATATTTATCTTTATCTTTATTGCTCATATAAAGCTATATACTATAAGGTATATAAATATTCTTACTTATATCTTTATATATATTTGTCATAATTTCATCTTTATTCAAGATACAAAGGTATATCTTCATGTTCTTTACATATCTTTATCAGTTTATTTTTATTTATGTTTCTCCATTCTCCTTTAATTTCTTCTTTTCTCTCCATTTTTAATTATTGTTTAATATCTCTCCTCCTATTTACTTGCTTTCTTCATTCTTTTGCAACCCAATCACCTTCCCTCATCTCTTTATATCAAGTCTTGGTTTGCAATCATCCATTTCTCACCTCTAGCTCTCTTTACATCCTGATGATGGATCATAGAGTGTGATTTGAAATGTTGATGCAAATAATCTATACGCAGTTAAAACCAGAAAATAGCACTTACAAGACTTCTCTATTTAAATGCACCTAAAAGAAGATAAATGTGCCGGATAAAAGGGGTTACACCGTTACTCTCATCTTTCTTAGTGCCTTCTCCAAACTCATTTAGGATGGTGCACAAGCCTACCAATATAAAAAGCTTGTTTCATTCAAATTTTCTACTTAGGGAAAAATGTGATGATGGGCAAGTGTTGTGCAAAGAAATTTTTTGGAAGGCACATAGAGGAGAGCCAACTGCATCAAGTTGAGAACTTGAACTTAGTGTAAAGGTGTGCATTTGAGAGAAGAATATCATTTTTCCTAGCACAAAAGGAAGATTTGCCAACACATGATGAAGTAATCAAACACACATTTGCAAAGGAGTCAAATCTAAAAAAAATTGCCTCTAGTATATAGGTGCATGCCAAGAATCTAGTGTGCGCTAATATAAAGAGAATCTTGTTCAACAAGTAATTTTTTTTTAAAAATGTATTGATGCAGGCCAAGAGACTAGTGTGCGTCAATATAAAGGTGGTGGACTATTGGAAATTTCAATTTTAGCGTATAAGTGCGAGCCAATACAAAGGAGGAAATTTTGTTGTCATTTTGCCTAGTGTTCAGTCGTGTGAAATATCCCCCTTAGTTTTTTTCCAAATTTAACACATAAAACTTCACCCGTTAATGTTAGCCCAAGAAAGATAACAAATTGAAAGCAGCCCTTCACGTTCTAGGTTTGCGTAAGACCCCAGATTCTTCGGTGGTTGCCTCGGTGGTGAAAGATCTTCCTTGGTTGCCACCCTTAACACCCAGGGTAGCCACCCTCACTATTAGACCGGTCTTTTGGTGTAGTGGTTGGGCCTTAGTGGTATTAGAGCTGAGGTCTCAAGTTCGAGATGCGTGGAGCGTGGTTAGTTGTAATGTCCCTATGCACGAGTGATGTGCTCTGGCGGCGGTGTGTCTGTTGGGTTTGTGTAAGACCCTAGATTCTCCGGTGGTGGCTTCGGTGGTGAAAGATCCTCCCTTGTTGCCACCCTTAACACCCTGGGTAGCCGCCCTCACTACTAGGCCAGTCTTTTGGTGTAGTGGTTGGGCCTTAGTGGTATCAGAGCTTCAATATCCTGCCATCCTGTGAGGTTATTTCCTGAGTGATAAAGAACAAACTTATCACAAGGGTTCACGGCCGTTTCATCCTCTGTAGGTGCCAGAGGGAGAAACCATTTCAAAGGTTTTAGGCATTCACAATTCACCAGAAATAACAAGAACTTTATCCAGTGACAATGAGAGCATTGTAGGCACCATGGGAGATAGAGACAAAGTGTATTCAGGTTCCATTAGCCCAAATGCCAGGAGAGAACAGAAGTTTGACACTATGATGGACATGTTGGCGGATTTTTTGCATAAGATGAACCGGGATCCTAATCTTGGTCACACAGGACAACCTGACAATTCCAGTAGTTCTAATGCTCAGCTTGAAGTGAGGCCAAGGATTTCTATCGATACCACAGCTAGGCCTTTGCAGCCTACCTTTACACGGAGGGTTGATACCCCTGTTCAACAAGAACGACCTCCGAAGCAGTCGACCAACATGGTCAATGAGATTAGGACCAGCCATATTGAGTACACTTCATTTCCTGCTGACATTAGGAATATGTTGACATTTGACCAATTCCTAAACTAGAGGACACAAAGGGCAATGGCAGTTGGCAGACTTGAGACTAGAGCACCACAGGGAACCAAAGATCTCCAGTAGGCGGTGAGTAAGATAAATTTGGAACATTTTGATGGAGGGCATCGTTGTGTCGCATGCAGTTGGGTTCAAAAGTTAGATAACTTCCTGTCCTTGAGGCCCATCTCTAAGGAAGAGGCAATCAGGTTTGCCACACTTCACCTGGATGGCATAGCTCACGAGTGGTGGTACCATGGTTTGATTACTTTGGGTCACAGGTTAGTTGTTTCTTATGTTGAGTTTACTAACAAACTCATTGAGCGTTTTGACAGAAGAGATCCAACTTAAGCAAGTTGGGACATTAGAGGCCTTTATTTCAGAGTTTCAGAGGATATCTGTGATGGTCATGGGAATTGTTGATGTGGTTTTTGTGACCATACCAAACAGTAGAACAAAATAGTCCGAAGGCTATTCCATTCCCTCTTGATCAAAGTATTCCGTGCGCTAAGATTGCGAGAAAGTTCGCACGTTCAACTCCAAGGTTCCTTTAATGCTATCAGACCCAGCTCGTTGATGTATTATTTATTCCATTTAGGGACTTACACAATTGTCTTTCGACTCTCTTTGCAAATAAAGGCAAGGATTTTTGAAGGGGATTTTATGCTGCATGATTTATAATGTGGTTCCTTCCTAAAACTAATCAGAAATGTACGGGTGCAAAGGGGTTTAGCCTAAGAAACCAATATTCTATTCTAAATGTAGATATGTGGAGCTTTGTTTCAATAGACTTCAACCGGATTTCACCTAGGCCCGGCCGTAATGCAAAATTCTCAATTTAAAATCGGTGCAATCTTCAAGGGAAATAAATAAAGATGTTCAAGTTATAATTTTAACATACATACACCATCTAACGACGATATAAGTATGCAAACCACAAATCAAGTTAAACACAAAATAACTTCCAACACCACTAATAAGGCTTAACTTATCATCAACAAGCCGCTAGTGGTATGGAATAAAGCGAAGCTATCTCAATAAAACACCACACACCAAAATAAGCTACTTGCATGAATTTAAGCTACTTGGATACGAAAGGAAGAAGAAACCTTGCTAGCATTTCATGACAAGACTAATTCCATCATCAATGAAAAGATCTATTCATAAAATGTGTTACACAACAATCTCCTCAAAAGTTTTCAAAGGGAAAACTTTCTCTCTTCTCCAAATTATGCAAAAATGCTCTACAATGCTACACTATCTAATTCTAATGCTAATACTCTCTCAATGTCTACTGTCTACTATTCCAATGTCTAATCTAATGCCTTACAAATGAGGGGGCCTCCCCCTTTATATAGCTAGCCAAGTCCCAAAAGACGGCTAGGGTTACAATCAATAGAGTGGCCAGAATCGTGCCACCTCAGCCCTAACCCTAAAAACTGCCAGAATAGGGAGTGGTACATTAAATGAATCAAAGATTCCCACTCACTCCCAAAAATAGCAAATGGTAATAAATGCTCCATATTCAGTCTTCTAGAAGATCCTCGTCCAGTAGTGTGTTCCCATTGGCCTTCTCTCTGACTGCCAACTCAACAAATCTGCTAAGTACGGCCTCAACCTCATGAACTGAAATCGGTGGAACACAATCTAATTGAAATTCTAACACCGTGACTGAATGTTCATGCCTTGTACAAGATTTCCTCCAAGCAGCTAAGGAGTCTCAAGGTGGTTCTCGATCAAAGTGGAGAAAAGATTCTAAATCATCTCTGTACAAAAGGTCTTAACATCCGCGAAAAGAAAGGAACCAAGAAACCCTCTAAATTATTCACATGCTTAAATTCACACTGAATGCTGGATTTGAAAACGGACAGCTATGCACAAATAAACTGCTCTTCAAATTAGGAGGGGAAGCTCCCTCTTGCTGATGGTGTTTGAAAGAAAGTAAACTAAAACTAAGTTGCCTATCTTTTGATCAGCTTAGAGCACAAGTTTTTTTAAAACACAAACGCTAAATGGAGATTTTCTGATAAGCAGTTCAACTACTACTAACTTAGGTTAAAGACGCTCCTAACCTCTCGGCACAGAAAGCAAGAGAAGTTAGAAATAACAAGGTAGATTCTTCGACAAAATACTTTAACAATCCTCTCTCAACAAACACCTACAATAATTCCCCAATCGGGTAAGCCGAAATAAAGGACTTAAGCATAACATAGATAACGGAACTGAGATTTTAGACCAAGGCAAGAGGCTCATGATTTTATTACTCAAATCTCTAAAACAAAACTCTCTTCTAACATGCCTTGAATAAGAAATTGCAGCTAAGGAGGCTTGCAAACTTATTCTTAACACAATAGAAAACAGCAATCTCACTAACTCCTTGTTGGCTAAAGAGGCTCAACAATTTGTTTATCACAATACAAATGAACAATACTTGAGCAACAAATAGAAGGCACAATAGGCTCAGCGTTTTGTTCTCATAAGCACGGTTAAAAGAAAATAAATGAGCAAAGGCTCTTATTTATAGAGAAGCAGAGGAGTAGGGAACCCTAAAATCTCCTTGCTTTCACAATCTAGGGCTTGCTCAGCAAGCAAGCTTTATTACTAAATCTAGAAACAAGATAACAACTAAACCCTAAAAAGCAGAAAAAGCGGGAAACGCCAACTATTACATCTTATCTTCTTTCTATCCTCAAAGAATGGATAAGGATGATTCCAAGAATAGAAAGAAAGCGGGAAAGAAAGCTTCTAGAAGAAAGCTGCTTTAAAGCTCGATCACATCCGGTAGGAAGTCTGAGATTGTGTCCCGGTTCGGTGCATCTATACCATCAACAGCAAAACACCGCTTTTCAAGAATATCTTCGGCATCTTCAATAGATCTTAGGAAATCTTCAATCTCATTGGCCGCTTTATTGAACTTTGCTGACATCATTGAAACATGACCTATCCTTCCGCCAACTGGGCTGCAACTTTGAACAACGTTCTGGAACTGATTTTGCACTCTCAAGCCCGAATTTTCTGGCAATGTCTATGTTTTTCTTTCATCCATCTCGTGGCAATCTTTCTTGTCAGATGGTTCCATGCATGTTCCACATCTTTCACATTCAGCCTCGGCTGAAGTTACACTTTTCAGCCATGGGGAATGGAAAAACACCTTCACCATGTCAGCTTTAGACCGCAAATCAACCTCGCTTTATCTGGGCCGACCGGATCTCCCTTGGTAGCCTGCTGTATTATTTAATGCAAGCGACATGAATCAGGCTCAACTGATATAGGAATAGACGTCAGCCATGAGTCCGCACGACCTGTGTTCTGATTGAAGTGTTGCCTCCCGCTTCCTCTGCTACATGGTAGGTCGTAACACCGGGCTTGACATGATGCAAGTCCGCCCCGCCCGTTTTGGATGTAATCGTGAAAAAGTGCTGATTCGGACTTGAAAACATTAGGAGTGTACTCCATTTCAGAAAACTTGAAGAATGACTGTAAACTCGCCCTGTTTCAGACAAGTCTTGAACAATTTCTATTTTTAGAATGCTGATTTTTTGTGCTTCAACGGACGAATTTTTTGAGAATTTTTTCTGAGATATGGGTTTTGTTCAGAATGACGATACAAGACAACCCAGATCGTCCGTTTTTGAAAATCTTGAATTTTGACTGAAAAAGCAGCAAACCCTAATTTCTTCAATTTTTCCCGAAAAAGCTGGCATCTGGGTTTTGTTCAGAATATCGTTAGAAATGGACCCAGTTGATTGGATTGGTAAAACTCATCGCTTGATTGAAAAAGCAGCCAACCCTAGGGTTTTCGAAAAGTCAGCTATATGGGTTTTCTCAAGACTCGATTGGAAAGGACCTGCATGGTTGAATTTTTGAATGCACCGAGGTTTTCACCGGACATGCAAGATAAAAGTAATTTGCTGCAACTTGATGAAGTTCTGAAAATTCTTCTAAGGTGGAGGTAAAAGACCTGTGATGATCAAAAATTGGAAAGTCTTTGGTCTTCATTGAAAACTTGATCTTCCGAACAAAACTTGAAAGCAAGGGTTTATGTTTGCTGGTCTGAAAAATCTGATGTAAAACCAGCAACTATGAATTCTTTAATCACAAAAATTTCTCAAACTTGCTGCTCCAACTTTCTCCTCTGGATGCTACCTGCAAAAATAATGAAAAATACATTGAAAAGAAGTGTTAAATAGACTTAGGTTTTGATTTTAGGTTTTGCTTTTTTTTTTTTGCTTTTATTCCAAAACCCTAAATCTCATCTCCTCTCAGTTTGGACGCCATCTTCTTCTTCTCACAATTTTGAAATTTTAGAAATCTTCAAAAATCTTCTAAGGCATGAAGATTTGGGCGCCTTTCTCCAAGAGGGGCGCTCAACTTCACCTTGCATTCTAGTCAAAATTTCACTCTTTTCATTTTCCCTCAATTTTGACATGCTAATGATTTCGCTGATTGCTTATCTCGACAAAGTAGGCCGAGGGTTCATCATGTGGAGCCGGATCATTCTCAAGAAGATGTTCGAGGCACCTCCGCTAAAACTTGATTTCCGACCTCCGACTACTCGAGGCTTTTTCCTTCTAGGGCTCTAACTTCTCCAAGAGCAGCCATTTTCCGACTTCCCAAGTTCTTCCTTTCCCTTTGATCTTCCTCGTGAATTGACCTCGAGCTACTTTTGATCTGGACCGACCGGGCCTGAGTGTTTCGTTGGATAGCCAGACTGATTTTGGCGAGGCCTTCTTGGACGTTACTTCTGCAAATTCCATCATCTGAAGGCTTTAAAGCTTGGGCGCCTTTCTTCAAGGGGGGCGCCCACTTCCACCGGACTTAGAAAATTTTCCAATTTATTCATGTCTTTCACTTCTTCGGGCGACCTTGTTGGATCTTAAGCTCCGAATGTCGGATCGCTGAACGTTTGTGCTCATCGCGAAGCTGACTGAAAATGAAAAGGGGTCCTCTGGAGACACTTTTGTCAAAAAGTGAATTTTCACCCTTCAAAAGGTTGGGCGCCTATCTTGACTGGGGGCGCCCAGTTTACCAACACTTAGTTTATTTTTTGACTTTTTTACTTTTGCTTTGAATTCCTCTTTTTACCTCTCGTCGGACCTTCTGTTCAGCCTTTTGAATTTGATGACTGCAAGCTCCGTTTGTCAGGTCATTGTGCTTCACCGTGAAAAGCTACTGAATTTCAAGACATCCCAAGAGTAGGCTTCGATCAGAAATTCCTCCTCACCGCATCCCTTGAGTTGGGCTTCTTAGGGCCCAGACTTAGAAAAATTCATAATTTATTCAACTTCAAGTTTCAGATTTTCACTTTATACCTTCTACTTTGACTTGAATTTGCCGGAGACTGGATCATCGGATGCTCTGACCGGGATATCCATCGCGAAGCTGACTGAAAACTGAGCAACTTCCATTGGAGACCGTAACCCTAATTTCTTCATCTGATGCCCTAAAAAGGTGGGCGCCTTTCTTCAACTGGGGCGCCCAAACTTAGCAGACTTAGAAAATTTTCATGACTTTTCAATTTTCTTCCTCGATCCTCGTGCATGTTCATCATTTCACTTTCTGCTGGAAGTTTTGAATGCTAAAATTAACGCCTGGCAGTCGGATGACCTCCATTGATGACCTCGGAACTCCAGATATGCTTCCTCAAAAGTCAATAGACCTTAGGGCAAAACTGATTATTTTAAGATTCTCGACCGCGACCACTGACACGGACATATTTTGAGCTAATCAACTGGGCTCGACTCGCTTCTGACCAACTTCTATTTTTAGAAATTTTCTATTTTTGTGGTAATTTTGCCACATCCGCTTTCTTCAAAGAAACCCTTAAAAACCCGTAAAAACTTTTACTATTTCGAAAATTTAAAATAAAGTTTTCCTAAAATTTAGGGATGAAAAACTGAGATCTGGGTTTCGTAGGTTAAGCCGCTCTTAGCAGACCCAGATCGTCAGAAATTGAAAAATTTGTGTTTTAACCCTCCATGCAAGACATGCACACCCAAATTTTGACCTTTTTTGACTGATTTAACAAGACTATTACTCATTTCTTCAAAATGTCTAAGTGTAACAAAAATTTTAATTTTGGGGTACAACATTGGCTCTGTTTGGGGACCATGGCGGATACTTTCGGCATAGGAGAACCATAGAATCTCTGAAGTTTTAAGCTTAGACCAGTGCCTTGTCTATTGGGTATCGGAGTCAGCATCATTTCCTAATCACCTAATTTGCAGGACATTCCTTAATCACCTATTACCGGACTTCCTAAAAATCACCTAATAGTTGGACTTCCCTACTAATCACCTAAAACAAGACTCCTAATCACCTAAAACACGACAGGACTATTACGAAAAGGGGAAAAACAACATAACGAAAACATCACGGAAAGGGGAAACACGTCACGAAAAGCAATGAAAAATATGTACAAAGATTGAGTTTTGAGAACTTACTCCACCCCCGAAGGGATGAAGTGCTTTAGGTACTGCCCGCTGTGTGGTAGAGGGAGGAGACTTCCATCCAAGCGCGAGAGAATATAAGTATTCTCTCCGGCGAGCTCGTGAATCTTGAAAGGTCCCAGCCACAAGGAATCAAATTTCCCATGCATTCCCTTTGGCTCATGTCTCTTATCCCATAAGAGGACTTGATCTCCAACCTCGAAATCTCGTTGGCGAGCTTTCTTGTCAAAAATTTTCTTCACCCGCTCTTGGTGTTGAGTGATTCTATCTACTACCTCTTCCCTTTCTCCTTGAAGCTTGGTCAGGTACAAGATACGCTTCTGAATAGGATCTGTGAATTCTCCATCTTCTACTGAGGTCGCCAGTTGCAAGGCGGACAACTCCAATGTGATGGGTATCATTGCTTCTGTACCATACAGGAGTATAAAGGGTGAGGTACCAATGGCTCTCTTCGGAGTAATTCTGTCGGCCCAGAGAGCATCATAAAGTTTCTTGTGCCAAGTTCGCTGACTGGAATCAACCAACTTGCGAATGATTGTGACAATGTTCTTGTTTGATGATTCAGCTTGTCCATTACCCTGGGGGTAATAATCTGATGAATGAGATAGTGTAATGCTGTGATCAAAACAGAACTCCATTAGCTCCTCTGACGAGAAACATGTTGCATTATCTGTCACAATTTTGCGAGGCACTCCAAAGCGTGTGACAATGTTTTCCTTTAAGAATTCACACACGACCTCGGACGTAGCTCGCTTGGTAGGAATGGCTTCAACCCATTTAGTGAAATAATCAGTAGCTGTAAGGACATAAATATGCCCCTTGCTGGAACGTGGGTTGATAGGACCAATAAAATCTAGACCCCATTGCTGAAATGGAGCATCTATAACAACTGGCCTGAGAGGAGCGGCTGCTAACTTTGCTTTGCCAACAAACTGCTGACACAACTGACATTTATGTACCCACTCGTATGCATCGCGGAACATAGTCGGCCAAAAGAATTGAGCCCGCAAGATTTTAAAAGCTGTTACCTTTGATGAAAAGTGACCACCGCATGCTTGATTATGGAAAGCTTCCAGCAAGCGCCGTTGTTGATCTTTGGTGACACACAACAAGAATGTTCCGTCAAGGCCCCGCTTGTACAAAACATTGCTGATGATTATATAATTCTGCGCTTTCAGCTTAAGCGTTCTCCTTTGTTGCTTGTTCAGGTGATTTGGACAATCACCGTATGTTAGGTAATACCATATCTCAGTAAACCATTCTCCCGAAGACTCGATCAGCAAGACCATTGGAAGGTCTTCTTTAACTTCAGGTTCAATCTCGGGTATACCTTTAGCTTGAAGTTTCTTATCACCATCTTCCGCCATCAACTGACAAAGACCTCTCCCGCGAACGAGTTTGGTTGGCTTGATCTCCAAGTCATACTCTTGAACCTTTGCGATCCAGTTTCCTCTTTTGGAGCCCATCTCCTGTTGAGTTAACACGCTCTTTACTGCTGGATCTGTGACATACACGACGGTGTGAGAATTTAGGATATAAAATCTGAAATTCTTTACAGCTCGAACCACCGCATAGGCATTCTTTTCAATCTGAGAGTATCTTGATTCGCTGTCCTTGAAACTGCAGCTCATGAAAGCTATTGGAGATTCGGTTTCTTCATTTAACTTTTGTGTCAGAATGGCAGACAGAGTATACTCTGATGCATAACAATAAAGGATAAATTCCTTTTCAAAATCAGGACGGACTAGCACTGGAGCTCGACTGATGGCTTCTTTTATCGCTGCGAACGCCTTCTTTCCTTCTTCCGTCCACTTGAAAACTGTCTTCTTCTTCATCATAGCAGATATATCTTTAGTCAACTCAGAAAAATCTGGTACAAATCTTCGTATGAAATTTACCTTACCAAAGAAAGAGTGTACCCCTGTTCTGCTTGTTGGAAGAGACAAACTTCGGATAGCTTCAACCCGGCTTGGGTCAATTCGAGTTCCCTCCTTGGAGACGATGTGGCCAAGCAACTTGCCTTCCGTCACCGCGAAGATAGACTTTTTGGGATTCAATGATATTTTATGATATCTGCATCTCTCAAAGACTTTCCCTAGATGTGAAAAGTGATCTTGTCGTGTCTTTGAGAAAACAGTGAGGTCGTCAAGATAGACAACTATTACTTTATTCTTCAAATCACCAAACGCCAAATCCATGGCTCTTTGAAATGTAGCACCGGCGTTGATGAGGCCGAAGGGCATTCTTTCATAGGCAAACGTACCCCACGGGGTTGTGAACGCCGTCTTGAATTGATCTTCCTCAGCCACCGCTATTTGATTATAACCAGAAAAACCGTCCAATAAAGACAGCATCTCTGAACCGGTAACCGTCTGTAAAGTGTGCTCCATGATCGGCAAAGGATAATTATCCTTGAGCGATGATTGATTCAGGTTCCTGAAATCGACGCAAATTCTGATTTCTCCGTTCTTCTTGCGCACAGGAACTATATTCGACACCCAAGTGGAATGATGGATCGGAAAGATGATCTTTGCATTCACCATCTTCTGGATCTCCGCGTAGATGGTGTCTTGAATCCGCGGATTGTAGTGTCTTTGCTTTTGCCTGAAGGGCTTTGCTTCAGGTCGAAGAGGAATTGTGTGAGACAATTCTCTTGGTGTAAAAACTTTTAAATCTTCATATGACCAGGCGAAGACATCTCGGTATTGCTGGAACAAAGAAATGAACTTCTCGCTCTCCTCCACCGTGCAACATGTACCTAAATTAACAAGCTTGGGCTTGTCAATTGTACCAATATTGACTTGTTGATATTCGGCAGAAGTTCTGTCACTTGAATTTCTCTGCTCTTGAATGTATCTATCATGCCTGTCAAAAATATTCTCCAAGGAAACTAAACCCTTGGGAATTTTATTTCCTTTCAACTGGATTATGCTGGATTCTGGTTCTTCTGGAACTTCTTTATCTTCAGCAATCTTTGGCGTATCAGAAACTTCTGTTATTGCTTCTCTGTGAGTAGATGAACTGCCTTCAAAGAACAATTCCTTGAAATTATCTCCCATAACAAGAAACTCCTTAATGTGTTCATCATCATTAAAGACTTGCCAATTATCACAGTTGTCAGGTACAGCTGGCCTGTATATTAATTCAATGGCAAACGCATTCTGACGAAAGTCAGAATGTGGCATGAAAAGTGAAGCTGATACCGCGAGGGCATCTGCTCTGCTATTTTCCAGACGTGGAATGTACTTGATATCAAATGCTTCGAACCAATCTATTGCATTCCACACCCTATTTCTATAATGTCGAAGACGATCTGCTTTCACTCTGAATTGATCTCTGACTTGCTTTACAACAAGCTCCGCATCACCTTCGACCTTAAGGTATTTGATACCCATATCTTTTGCATTCCTGAGACCTAGTAAAAGCGCCTCATATTCCGCCGTATTATTTGTACATTCAAATTGCAAGCGGTATGCAAAAGGATATAATTGTCCTTCAGGAGAAATTATCACAACTCCCGCTCCTGAACCAGCAGTGGAACAACTCCCATCGAACTGTAAAGTCCACAACTTAGGATCATCTGCTGATTTCTCTACGATGCATGCGACCTCTTGACTTTCTTCAGGAACCTCCGACAGCATGGCGTAAGTACCAAGACCCGTTTCTTGATATAGAACTTGAGCTTGAGGATCTTGAGACTTCACGACCGCAAATCGAGATTTGGGTTCTGGTTCCAGCTTGAAAGTTCCTTTCTTTAACGGAATATTTGCGGAAGACCAATCCATCTGAATCTCTCCACCGAGGTCCTTGCAAAAGCTTCTGCTTAATAGCATCCCATAGCTTGCTGGAATGTCAGCTACTAGGATGGTCATCATGATTTTCTTTTCAGGACAAGCCGCCAACCTCACTTGAGCATCTTTTAATTGACCGACCAACGGCACCGACTTGGACTCCAGTGAGTAGCATTTGTCCTTTGTCTTGGTGCACGAAAGTCCTAGAGCATTCATCACTTGTAGAGGCATGACGTTATCGGAAGCTCCGGAATCGATGATACAATTGCTCAATTTGTAACCTCCTATATATAGAGAAATATAGAAGGGCTTAGGCTTGTCTTCCGCCGGAACGGATGATTCGAGCAATGTGGGCTGCTTGGTAGGTCCTTTCTTCACAAATTTGAGAAGTCGGTCCACTTGCTCTGGATGATCTTGGAGATACTCTAACTGAGAAATCTGCACTTTGTTCTTCATCAATGAATCTACAATGTCAAAATTTGCTGAGGACGAACCTTCAGCAACTGCTTTCATGTTCTCTTGAGAAGACTTAATATTTGAAGTAGAAGCTACTTCTTTTACTTTTTCTTTGTCTTTTGATATCTTCAGCCTCTCTTCTTCTTCTTTGTGTGCCCTCAGATGTTGAGCTCTGGTGAACACAGGAGTCGTATGATTCTCAGGATTAACTGCAAGAGAGTACTGACAAATATCTTCTTCTTGTTCTTCAAAAACGGGTTCACTTTCAAAGTAGCCCGTTGCGGAGTCGCCATCGAAGTTGTCCGATTGAGGTAAGACAATATTCGAACTTGGAGTTGGAACGAAACTTGGTGCAGGTGCAGCTTCGGCATATCCCATTATCTCGTTCATTCTGACATTTTCAGGGCAAGATGCGCCGGCATGTTCAGTGGAATCATGAAAAGAGCAAAACACAACATTTTGTGTATTGTCGGCCGCTTGCCTTGGTGGAGGTGGCCCTCGTGGCTTGTAATTGTTGTAAGGCTGAAAGTTATTCCTCCTTGGCTGATATGGCTGCTGAGGTTGATAAGGCTGCTGTGGTGCGGGCAAGGCAGGTGGTGGTGCAACTTGAGCAAGAGGCGTTGGCTGAAGTGGCAATTGCCTCTTGAGAATAGTTACTTCGTTTGCAACCCTTTGAAGTAATGGATCAGCAGAACTTTGAACCAAAGGTCTAATAGCATCTCCTCTGATCTTTCCTGAAGTGATCATG
The DNA here is from genome assembly GCA_007258455.2 of Sequoia sempervirens. Lineage (NCBI taxonomy): Eukaryota > Viridiplantae > Streptophyta > Pinopsida > Cupressales > Cupressaceae > Sequoia > Sequoia sempervirens. The sequence continues at coordinate 32,195 of VDFB02266384.1, forward strand.
TTGTCTTCAATTTCTATTGCACCTTGTTGTGCTTCTCCCAGTTCCGTCTCATGCGCCGATCTTATGATAAAGGCTATCTCTGATGGAAGTGCATTGATGAAACTGCTTAACAGGATCTCAGGCGATGGATTGAGTGTATATGAAAGACGAGTAACCAGGCGGTTAAACCTTGCTACGAACTCTCTCATTGGTTCATTGTCCTCCTTCTTTGAATTGGAAAGTCGAGCAAACAACTGGTGGCTATCTTCAGCTGGTTTGAACCTCGCGAGAAACTTTTCAGTCATAGTATTCCAGTTGGTTATGCAACCGGGCCCCAAATGATTGAACCATTCGGCAGCAGCTCCCGCGAGTGTCTCAACAAAGAGACGAACAGCAACATCTTCATGACCTACATGCAAAACAGCGCAAGCCGTTGAAAAGGCTGAAAGATGATCATCAGGATGTTGACTTCCATCACCTTGGAAACGTGGAAAGTGCTTTCTTGACCCCTTAGGCAATTCGTGATTTGCCCCTAGGGCCAAAGGTCCAATATTGTCACCCCAAGGCAGCGGGGGACCTCTTCTCCGATTGCGATTGTTGTTGTCATCGTTGTTGCGGTTATCACCCATTGCTTCGAACTCTTCTTCTTCGAACACAGGTACGGTGTTGAACTCAGGAACTGTGTCGGATTCAAATACTGTGTCGGATGATTCTCCAACTTCTGTATGATGCGTATGTGGAAGGAAAGTATCTTCTTGGAAAAGCGGATTTGTTCTTGTTCTCCTCCTTGTATAGACTATGTAAGCCAGGATTGTCTAGTCCCACGCGGGTGGTGGCAAGACAGGTCTCTCGGCTGCAATATCGGCTTTCTCTTCCTCTTTGTCTAGAATAGCAGCAGCGTTTCTCCACTGAGCAGGGGTCTCCTTCTTCTCAAAGATGAAACTTCTCAGGCTGCTGATAATGTCCACTTGCTCTCCTTCAATTATCTGGAAACTTGGCTGGATAACTGGAGGTGTAAGATCAGGTTGTTGAACCGGAGCAATAGGACGCCAGATGGTCATACCCGTGACATAAAGCCTAAGCTTTCTTTGTTGTTTAAAGCCTCGTGCCCCACGGTGGGCGCCAGAAAACTGTTGGCGTTTAAATTCGCACCTCTGGAATGCGGATTTGAAAACGGACAACTATGCACAGATAAACTGCTCTTCAAATTAGGAGGGGAAGCTCCCTCTTGCTGATGGTGTTTGAAAGAAAGTAAACTAAAACTAAGTTGCCTATCTTTTTGGATCAGCTTAGAGCACAAGGTTTTTAAACACAAACGCCGCAGCTGAGATTTTCTGACAAGAAGTTCAACTACGACTAACTTAAACTAAAGACGTTCCTAACCTCTCAAGTAATAGCAGAGCAAGAGAAGTTAGAAATTAACAAGGTAGATTTTCTGACAAAAATACTTTAACAATCTCTCTCTCAACAAACACCTACACACTTCACTGTAAGCTGAAATAAAGATCATGAAAGCATAACATAGATAACGGAAATCTGAGATTCTAGACCAAGGCAAAAGAGGCTCATGATTTTATTACTCAAATCTCTAAAACAAAACTCCCTTCTAACATGCCTTGAATAAGAAATTGCAGCTAAGGAGGCTTGCAAACTTATTCTTAACACAATAGAAAACAGCAATCTTACTAACTCCTTGTTGGCTAAAGAGGCTCAACAATTTGCTTATCACAATACAAATGAACAATACTTGAGCAACAAATAGAAGGCACAATAGGCTCAGCGTTTTGTTCTCATATAAGCACCTAAGAAGAAACTAAAATGAGCAAAGGCTCTTATTTATAGAGAAGCAGAGAGTAGGGGAACCCTAAAATTCCCCAGCCATTACAATCTAGGTTTGTTCGCCAGCGTTTTTATTACTAAATCTAGAAAGACAAAACCCTAAAAGCGTAAAAGCTGAACGCTTAACTATTGACATCTTATCTTTCTATCCCCAAAGCAGGATAAGGATGATTCCTGCTAATAGAAAGAAAGCTGAAAGAAAGCTTCTAGAAGAAAGTCGCTTGTGCCTCATCACATCCGCTTGTGGTCTCAGATTGTGTCCTAGTTTCTGCATCTATACCCATCAATGAAAAACACCGGCTAAGAATATCTTCAGCATCTGCAATAGATCTCTGGAAATCTTCAATCTCATTGGCCGCTTTATTGAACTTTGCTGACATCATTGAAACATGACCTATCCTTCCACCAACTGGGCTGCAACTATGAACAACATTCTGGAACTGATTTTGTACTTCCTCAAGCCCGACGTTCTTGGGCAATGTCTTATGTTTTTCTTTCATCCATCTCTGCGCAATCTTCTTGCTGTATTTGTCCTTATGCATGTTCCACATCTTTTCACATTCATCCCTCGAAAGAGTTACACTTTCAGGCCATGGGGGAATGGAAAAACACCTTTCGACCATGTCAGGCTTTAGACTGCAAATCAACCTGCCATCTGCTGACTGGATCTCCCTAGTAGCCGGGTTGTAATATTTAATGCAAGCGACAATAACCTGGCTCGGGAACCGATAGAATAGACGCCGCCAGCAGGAGTCCGCAGGACCTGTGTTCTTGATTGAAGTGGCTCGCTTCTCCAAGGCGTAGGTCGGGTCATCAATCGCTTGACATGATGTAAACCGTCACCGTTTTGATGTAGTTCGGTGAAAGGCTATCTGACTTGAAAACATTAGAGTGTACCTACTTTAAAACTCTTGAAGAATGATCAGAACTCACCGTACAAGTCCCGAATAATTTCTATTTTAGAATGCTGATTTTTGTGCTTCCAAATCCACTTAATTTTTTGTGGAGAATTTTTTCCGAGATATGGGTTTTACCCGTAATGACGATACAAGACAACCTGCATCGTCCTCGCTTTTGAAAATCTTGAATTTTGATCAAAAAGCAGCAAACCCTAATTTCTTCAATTTTCCGCTGAAAGCCGCATCCGGTTTTGTCTGTAATATCAAGTAGAAATGGGACTCCAGCTTTGATTGACGGTAAACTCCTCGGGACGTTTGATTGAAAAGCAAACAACCCAGGGTTTTCAAAGTCATATGGGTTTTCTTCTAAGACCGATTGGAAAGGACCCATGGTTGAATTTTGAATGCACTGAGGTTTTCAACGACATGCAAGATAAAGCACTTGCTGCAACTTGATGAAGTTCTTGAAATTCTTCGGTTGCGGGAGGCAAAGACCCGTGATGACTGAAAATTCGAAAGCCTTTGGCCTTCCGCTTGAAAACTTGGACTGGAATGTAAAACTTGAAAAGCAAGGGTTTATGCTTGCTGGTCTGAAAAATTTGATGTAAAACCAGCAACTATGGATTCTTGAATCACAAAAATTCTTCAAACTTGCTGCTCCAACTTTCTCCTCTGGATGCTACCTGCAAAAATAATGAAAAATACATTGAAAAGAAGAGTTAAATAGACTTAGGTTTTGATTTTAGGTTTTGCTTTTTTTTTTCTGCTTTTATTCCAAAACCCTAAATCTCATCTTCTCAAGTTTGGACGCCATCTTCTTCTCTTTCTCACAATTTTGAAATTTTAGGAATCTCAAAATCTTCTAAGGCATGAAGATTTGCTTTTCTCCAAGAGGGGTCAACTTCACCCGAAATTTAATAAAATTTCCACTTTTTCGATTTTTCCTCAATTTTGATATGCCACCGATTTCTCAAGGATGTAAGTTTACCTCGGCTGTATGAGCCGAGTGGTTCATCAAGGGAGTTTGACCGGGACTCAAGAAGATGTTCGAGGCACCTCCTACTAAAAATCCTCTGATTTCGACCGGGACCACTCTGGGGAGGCTTTTTCCTTCCAGGGGTTTCCTAAACTTTCTCCTGGGGCATGTTGTTAGCCATTTTCTCCCACTTCCCAAGTTCTTCCTTCTCCCTTTGATCTTCTCGTGAATCTTCGATTCCGGGAGCTACGTTGATCGGACTGACTGCCTGAGTGTTTCGTTGGATAGCCAGACTGATTTTGGCGAGGCCTTCTTGGACGTTACTTCTGCAAATTCCATCATCTGAAGGCTTTAAAGCTTGGGCGCCTTTCTTCAAGGGGGGCGCCCACTTCCATCAGACTTAGAAAATTTTCCAATTTATTCATGTCTTTCACTTCTTCGGGCGACCTTGTTGAATCTTGAGCTCCGGGCGTCGGATCGCTGAATGTTTGTGCTCATCGCGAAGCTGACTGAAAATGAAAAGGGGTCCTCTGGAGACACTTTTGTCAAAAAATGAATTTTCACCCTTCAAAAGGTTGGGCGCCTATCTTGACTGGGCTTCAGCCACTTCAAAGACTTAGTTTATTTTTCACTCACTTTGCTTGAATCTTTCATCTCTCTCGCTCTGACTCCTCTCGTTTCTTTGAACTGATGATCAAGGAGTCTATGATCGTGGTCAATAGTCACCCAGCTACGAATTTCAAGACATCCCGCGAGAGCTTCGACCGCGAAATTCCTCGTCAAGATCTCTCGAAAAGTTAGCTTCTTCTTCTTAGGGCGCCCAGTTTCTCCAGACTTAGAAAAATTCATAATTTATTCAACTTCAAGTTTCAGATTTTCACTTCATACCTTCTACTTTGACTTGAATTTGCCGGAGACTGGATCATCAGATGCTCTGACGGGGATATCCATCGCGAAGCTGACTGAAAACTGAGCAACTTCCATTGGAGACCGTAACCCTAATTTCTTCATCTGATGCCCTAAAAAGGTGGGCGCCTTTCTTCAACTGGGGCGCCCAAACTTAGCAGACTTAGAAAATTTTCATGACTTTTCACTTTTCTTCCTCGATCCTCGTGCATGTTCATCATTTCACTTTCTGCTGGAAGTTTTGAATGCTAAAATTAACGCCTGGCAGTCGGATGACCTCCATTGATGACCTCGGAACTCCAGATATGCTTCTGAAAAAGCTGAATAGACCCAGTAGGGCAAAACTGATTATTTTAAGATTCTGACTGCACCAGCCTGATACGGACATATTTTGAGCTAATCAAATCATTGACTGCTTGACTAACTTTCTATTTTTAGAAAATTTTGCCAGTATCCGTTTCGAAAGAAACCCAGAAAAACCCAGAAAACGTTACTATTTCGAAAAATTTTCTAAAAATAGCAGTTTTCCTAAAATTTAAGGATGAAAAACTGAGATCTGGGTTTCAGGTTAAGCCGCTTCTAGTAGACCTGTAGACGTTAGAAATTGAAAATTTTGTGTTTTGACCTCCATGCAAGACATGCACACCCAAATTTTGACCTTTTGACCGATGAACAAGACTATTACTCATTTCTTCAAATGTCTAAGTAAAAATAAAAATTTTAATTTTGGGTACAACATTATCAACACTTATCTCATCTGGATTCAGCTGCCTAGCAAATATGGCCTCAAAAGTATTCTGAACTCCATCTATGATATCGGCCATAGCTTTATGTACCCTAGCTGAATCCACCTGTGCCGCATCGAAGAAACCACGCCCCGTGATAGCCAAGAATACCACCGAGAAATCATATCGGTGATTCTCCGAATGACACCTATCAATCAGTAAATCAGAATGGCACATGCCTTTTAATATTTCAAGGCGCTGATCACCTTACTCGATAGATAGAGTATCGCTTCCAAGCATGATCCACCGTGATCCATCCGTAATAAAATAGTAGAGGTCACAAAGGTATATAAGGTCCTCTATAATTTCTCTCACTGGGGCCACAACTCCCAGTGGGACTTATTTATTCTCGTACATCCTTCCCCTAACTTCTATTTAAGTCACTGACACTCTCTAGGAATATCTCACTGAGGACTCTAATACCGGTACATCTTGCCTCGCAGAACGCAGGACACAATCACGGGAATATATCCAATCAAGGTCTTTGTTCTCAAGCTTCAACTTATATTTCCTTCCTGGAACAACCTATCCTTGAGGGCGAGGAAGGAGTTATCACACTCCTCAACAATTTGAGCACTAGTAGGGCGTCCCAAATCCAAAGTGGTGACCACATAGTTTTCAGGAACTGCTTCATTCCGGTCACACTCAACTCGTGGGACAGCTACGTGAAGAGTACGAGAGCCATCCTCATCAGTGGAAATCTTCGAAAACTTTCTTGCCTTCTTCTTCGGTGGAGGAGCACTGATCCGGTTCAAGAACTCTTCCATCTCAACCGCTGATCAATCTCCTCACTGGCTTCTTCATTATATTCCAAGCCACCTGCACCTCATACAAGATATCGGCGGTTGTTGTTCTCGTGTCACCGGGAATCTCTAACTCCGCTTCAACTTCTCATCATTCGGCGAGGGCTCATCGTCTAAGGGTCGAAGTGTCACCGACACTATATCATCATCATCATTCATGGTCATTTATCTCCTCAAGAAATTGAGGTCGCAATAGTCCTCTATCATCAAGGCGTTGATCGATCCTAATGTACATTGGCACTGCCACTGACTTCTCCAAGGAGGTCGATATCATCCCGTATTACCGTACCCCATTCAATCGGCAATCCTTGATCAGTGCAAACAAAGATAATTCCTCCGTATGCTTTTGAGAACGGTTCCAAAGGTAACGCGATCGGGATCATGGAGGCTCGCTGAACTATTTCTTTTCTTCGACTTGGACCTCATGTAATTTGTTTTCTTCCGGTAGGGCGCCTTGTGATTTCATCATATTGTAAGTCAATGCAATTGACCTACTCTTCAATCTGTTCACTCTCCTGTCAACCCATGCCCTGGTGAATGTCATAACTGGGATGGAAAGAGTATCCAAATCAGCAACCTCGGGCTCTGACCAATCTATAGGTGGAAGTGGAGTATCTCGAACTGCTGCATAATCCGGGTGAACAACATCCATATCCTCGTTCACCTGGTCCGGAACTGGCACAACCTCACACTCCCTGATCAGAGTAATCGGCAACCTAGAGAACATTCTCTTCCTTACTTCAATCTCATCAGCTGCATCAGCCCAATAATCTTCTATGGTGGCCTTATGTTTGAATTCCTCCGACAACACCCACTTGATGTTATGATGCGGGTCATAGTGTTGTCGACTTGTGTGATATGAGAAGTGATAAAACTGAAGCTCACTTTCAGCTTCTCTAGCTGCCTCTATCGGCACACATCTCATCCGAAGCTGCTCCAATTGGCAATTGGAACCTCTATCCCCCTTTCTTTTCTTCTTTGGATTTTGTCAGTTAAGAACTGCCTAGATATCTCTAGCATCAATATCTTATCTGTTGGGTACTTAGGTAGCCTATAAGGGTACGAGGAAAAACCTTGCAGCCTAATGTATGAAAATCTCGGAAACTGAATAAACCAGCACCCATACCTTTCGATCAACTCCTGGGCATCTCTAGAGATTCTATGGTGTAACCGCTCCTGAAGCAGCCTCGTGATATACATGGTGAATGAATCGTTGACACGTTTGTAGTGGGTTGTGCTTGACAGGTGCAACTGTGTACATGCCTCATGGATTTTGAACTCCGATGAGAGCCGCATTCCACAAAGTTCCTTGTACCGCATCCTCCGCATCTTGTCATTCGTACAACATATAAATAAGGTAGGAGCTCATATAAAATGTCCTCGTTCTCCTCAAGCTCAGGAGCTGCTCATGTATATTATCGCTTATCATCTCAGCCCAATTGACGTAATCCTTGCCTTCTAGCACCAGGTTGATGTAATAAAACATCCAAGGCTCGAAAATGTAGGACTGTGGGCAACCACCAACCCTGCTCAGCAACATGATAAGATCACAATATTCCTGCTTCAGGTCCTCCGCTATGATCTGTTTTGGCAACTTCGCACGAGATGGCTTTGGAGTGCTCATCCAGTGAGTGTTAATTGTATCCATGCATCTCTCGAAAGCTGAAGCATACATCCGCTCCGCTCGCTCCCTGGACTTGTAAATCATATTCCTGTGCACCGGGATCCCGAAAGCTTCACCAATGGCCGCCGGAGTGAGATTGGCAAGCACTTGGCCATCTGGTGACATGATCGACCGGTGTTCCTTCTCGTAGCAGTTAGCGCACTCCATTATCAGCTCCGAACACTGTATAGCTGGCGGAAAACCAACAGCTGCATATAGCCCACTTCGGACGATGTTGTGCGAAGTAGCTGAAGCCCGATGACGTCCAATTCCAAACAGCCTGTTCTTGAAGGTTTCTAGGTTGACGGAGCCCAGGTTAGTGTCTGTCAACTTGCCCAGCTTTGAAATAAACTTCGACTCTGGCATGAATGTCTTGCTCAGCTTCTTGATCATAGCTTGTCTTGAGGCACCATTGTCCTTTCCAGTTGTCCTCGCTTCAGCCATCTGCAATATAACAAACATTCATCAGCAATTAAATTTAATAAAATAAGGCATTGTATAGGGGCTGCAGTCGAATTCTAGAAGCTGCAATAACTCTCGTGTTTGCAAACCTCAGCTTCTTCTCTTGAATAAGTTCGGATTCCAACACTTAGAACAGATTTCTAAGTGGACTTTTGATGATTTCACTTCACTATCCCCAATCAGCAATTTGAACTTCTATAACTTCGTATCAGCAATCAGCAATCTCAATAATTTCGAATCAGCAATCAGCAAACAGCAAACTGGCAAGTTCGTACTTTTGAGTTCTCAGCAACTTACTTTACTTCTAGGCGTCTTCCTTCAACTGGCACTTAGCTTCAGCAACAAATTAAACTGGCAAAGTCGTACCTCTCAGCACAAGCAACTCTGGACTTCAGCAAAAATTTCTTTAATCAGCAAGGGCGTACCTCTCAGCACAATTCAGATTTCAAACAACTCAAGGCGTACTCTCAGCAACTTCAAGGCGTCCTTTCAACTGCAAATTTGAGCTTCAACAAAATTCGAACTTTAGCAACTCACTCAAACTTAGCAAAATTCGAATTCCCTCAAGCCTCAGCAACTCACTGCAATGCTTCACTCTCAGAGCAAGTTCGACTTCCAGCTGTGAAAACAAGTGAAAAACTTCTCCATTTTATAGCTAAAATTCGAATTCTAGAAGAAGTTAGTTTTAGCCAGTGCCATTAAACTCCACTACTCCACTTCAAGAATTCGAATTTTCCCTCTTTGGTGCTTCTGACACTTGTCTCCAGTCGTCGGGAATCTTGTTCTTCTAGAAACTTGACTTTGACTGGCGTTTTTGAATTTCTTTTCGAAAAATTTAATTTAAGTTCGTCATTTTTTACTCACCAGCCGGAGCTCTATTACTGGAATTTGAATTTTAACTCTCTTCTGCTCTGGAAAATTCATCTTCGAAGAATTTAAACAAACTTATCTAGGCAACTCCCTTCGGATTCATCGTTCGAAGAAAATTCACTTTGAAAACACATTTTATTCATATTTGCCTTAGAAAATTTAAAATTTTCCCTTAGGAAAATTCACAATTTGAGCACTGATTAAATTCTTCACTGAAAAAGTGTCGGCGAAGCTTTGAAAGACTTGGAAATCCACCATTCATCACGAACGTCCAGTACCCAGAAGAAAATTTTCGTCAGAATGTCTCGAATTCATGGGTACCCAACGAACGGGTTCATTTAATTTTTCAATTTTGAACCTTAGAAAAATATTATTTTCATCATTTGAACTCGTTCTTCGCCTGTGATTACTCCGTGTTGCTCTGACTTCTTTAAAAAAAATTTGAATCACCTTGCACTATTATCGTCTCTGACTGCATCTCTGAGGAAAGTTGCTCGTGCTCCACGGAGAAATTTCATCACTCTGAGCTCTAGGCGTATTTTCTAAGAAGAAAATAATTTGCCTTAGAAATATTTTAATCATCTTGCATTTTGAGAACTTGCCTTAGAAATTTTTTTTTGTTTGCCAGTGGAGAGGAATTTTTTCTTAACTTCATTTGGAAGAATTTACTCATTCCCGGCACGCCTTATTTCTCACTTCATACTTCACACTTGAAAGGCAATTTTATTAAAATTTCTAACGCCTTAGAGGAGTTCTCCAACACTTAGAAAATATTTCACTTTCTACTTGAGGCGCCTAGCACACTTAAGGAAAAACCACGCCTTAGCAATTTTGTCTTCACCACCTTAGAAAATATTTTAACACCTTATAACTCCCTTCAACATAGGCGCACACTTATCATTTTACTTCCATCACCTTGAAATATTTCAACGCCTTATGACTCCCATCTCCCTAGGCGCATATAGCACTTGAAGAGGGATTTAAAATTACGCCACACACCTTGAAATAATTTTCTAACACACATAGGCTTTAGGCGCCCAGCACACACATGAGGGAAAAATCACGCCACACATACCTTCACCACCTCACACGTCCTTGGAAAATTCTCTAACACCTTGAGCGCCTAACATTTACACCTTTCACCATGCTTTGGTAATATTCTTCACCTCGATTACCACCCTTAATTACTTTTCACACCCAAACATGGGCGCATTTCCATGTAGGAGGAGGACAAACTTGCCACCACGTCCCTTGTGACCTTTCATCTTCTACGTTTTTGTCTTCACATGCACAAGTTTGGGCGCATTTTGCCTATGGAGGAGGACGATATTTTTGACTTCTTGACTTTTCTTTCCCCTTGGGCGCATTTTGATGTGTCTAATGGATGAACGCCTTCAGGTGACTTTTCACCTTCCAAACTTTGTCCTCACATGCATGCATTTGGGCGCATTTTGCCCCTTGAGGAGGATGAAAAACGTTTGACTTTGTTGACTTTTCCTGCCTTGGGCGCATTTTGATGTGTCTAATGGATGAACTTCAAGTTGGGCGCATTTGGAGGGGTGAGGCGGATTTCTCATGCCTTAGAAACTTTTCAACTTTTCCCTCTTTCATTTTGGGCGCATTTTGGCCTGGCAGCAGGACGAAGGTCGTTGACTTTCTTTGACCTTTCTTGCCATGGGCGCATTTTGACCCCTGAGCAGGATGAACTTGTATCTTGGAATTTTTATGCCTCTTCATCAATCTGGGCGCATTTTGCCAGGCCTGCTGGACGAAACTCCAGACTTAGACAAATTTTCATCATCCTTCGCCAGTATCGTGCCCTGCTATTTATAGCAAGTTCTCTGAATTTGCGCCTCTGAAGCTCAGAATGGCCTGAAATTTTAAACATAGCTTCTTCATAATCTTATCTACCTGTCGGCACTGCCATTTTTATTCACCCTGCTATTTTTAGCATGTTTCTGAAGGTGGCTTACTATAAATAGTAAGCTCCGGTTTCCGGGATAGCTCCCAAGTCTGATCGAGTTGAAATTTGAATAGGCGATCCTCACCACGGACTCGCTATTGACACCGAAATGCAACCCATTTACTATTTTTAGCATTGTTTCTACTCTGACTTACTTCATAAACAGTAAGTGCTCCTATTGACTTGAAATTTCAGAGCAGTTCAAGAATGATCGGTGGTTTACAATCGGGTTTTCTAAATTTTGACTTCTTTGATGCCATTTTTAGGTCCGGTAAGAAACCCTAATTTGCATTGCATGACAAAGACGCCTTAATCATCAACTCGAATCAACCGTCGAAGCTACGCCGACACACTTTGTAAAAATAGCAAGTTCCCACGAAAGTGAGAATCCTCGCCTTTGACGTCACACCATTGGGCTCAAAAACCCATCAGAATCACCGACATGCAAAGAGACTCTTACATAAACCCTAAAATAGCCTCTAAGGCAATCCCTCGAAAGTGGTCGCCTTGCATGTTACATCATCGCGAAGGTCTTGAAAAACCCAGAAGGAAAATGCCAACATGCAAAGAAAATCTCTGCATCTGAACCTTGAAATTTGCCCCGGAAGCTGGACCGCTAAAAATAGTAAGTTGTCTGTTTTCGCTCAAATTTTGCACGCGAGCAGCCTGATGTATTCTGAATGCAGTGTGATGATTGGAATCCCAAAATAGCTGGCAAATTGCCCTGAATTGCAGACTTACTAAAAATAGTAAGTACCTGGAATCTGATGAAAACTGGCTGGAAGCCTGCTGGATGCTTGCTGACAACATTGTTAAGTTCAATTTTCAATTTACTGACTTTATTTGCCCCTGAATTGGCTGAAAAGTTCAAAACCCTAATTTTAGACTTGGCCATATTTCATGTTAAAGCTCAATGATGGGCGCAACCCCCCGAAAGACGGACACCAGAAAAGAGACAGAGCGAGAGAGAGAGAGAAGAAAACCCAAGCCAAAAGACCGGAACGGAGCAAAAATTAGGGGGTCCCCATCTTGAATGGGGCGATGTGTGAAAAGGTCACAACAGGAATATCAGAGAGGAGGTTAGTAGTGCTTTTCAGTGAGGGTCTCTTAGAACCTTTACATGGTTGGATCAAAGCCTTTGATCCACCTTCCTTACAAGATGCTATGAAGAAGGCAAGAGATATGGAGCTTGCTGCCCCAAAAACAAGATTTCCGCAAAAACCATTCTCTTCATCAAGGGATAAAGCACCAAATACTTTTTCAGACCAATGAAGAAGACCTTTCCAAAAAATCAGTGATGAGACCCTTCAAGACTTGAGAAGGAAGAAACTATGCTTCCCCTGCAAAGGACCATATGAAAAGGGACATGTGTGTCCTCTTAAACCAAAGATGAATCAGTTAGAGTACTACTACGCGGATGAATTAGATTCTGAAAATTCAGAACAGCAGGTTGATGAGGAAGGGAAGGAGGAAGATAATGCCTCCGAGTTGTCAAAAAAGGGAAGGGAAGAAGTTCTACCTATAATACAACTCTCAAACATTTAGAGAGAAGAATCCTTCAGGATTAGAGGAGTCTTAGGTGGGTAACGTGTGATTACCTTGCTTGACACTGGAGCTACTCATAATTTCATAGATGAGGGCTTGGTAGCAAAGCATGGACTTGAGACAGAAGAGTTCGATGGGTTCAAAGTGCGAGTAGCTGGTGGGTTTACACTTAGTTATAGCCGAATGATTCCAAACCTCACATTGCAATTGAACGATTATGAATTCCAGGCAGATTTTTATGTGGTTGGCATGGGAGAGTTGGATGTGGTTGGGCATGAAGTGGATTCATGCTATTGGGGAGTTTACCCTCAACTTGCGGGTGATGGAGATGAAAATTGAAGCCAATGGCAAGAGACATGTTTTGAGGGGAATGTCAGATGGGAGCCTTCGAGTTATCTCACTCTAGAGAATGGAGAGATTGATCAGGCATGATCAAGTGGAGTGGGCGGCTGAGTGTTATACCTTGCCATCACAGGGTGAGCAGCTGAAGCATGAGTATTCTCTCGACATATAGGCATTGAGAGACAAACACTGCAAGGTGTTTGAGGATTTACCGTATGGGAGACCACTTGACAGAGGGTTTGAGCATATTATAGAGCTTGAGGACGACGCTAAGCCGGTCATCATTACTCCCTACAGGCATCCCAAGAGGATGAAGGACGAGATCGAGAAGACAATAAAGGAACTGTTGGATATGGGTCACATCACACCAAGTAAAAGTCCCTCTGCATCTTCTATTGTCCTAGTGAAGAAGAAAGATGGCACCTTACGGATGTGTATTGACTATAGAGCCCTGAATAAAAAGACCATTAAGAACAGGTACCCCATTTCACGCATTGATGAGTTGATAGATGAATTGCATGGAGCCCGTTTCTTCTCCAAGATTGATCTTCGATCTGGTTACCATCAGATCCGGGTTAGAGAGGGCGATATGGAGAAGACAACATTTCAATGCCACTATGGTCACTATGAGTTCTTGGTTATGCTTTTCGGCCTAATCAATGCACCAGCTACCTTTCAGTCTTGTATGAACCGGATCTTCAGAGACCAGTTGAGGAAGATAGTCCTCATCTTTTTCGATGATAGACTAGTCTTCAACAAGACTTGGGAGGATCATTTGGCACATTTGGATTTAGTGTTGGGCATATTGGAGAGTGAATCTCTATTCGCCAAGGAATCAAAATGTGACTTTGGTATGAGGGAGTTACTATACTTGGGGCATATCATCAGTGCTGCGGGGGTTAAGAAGGATCCTGAGAAGGTGAAGTCTATAGTCGATTGGCCTCCACCCACGAATCTCACTCAGCTGAAGGGGTTCTTTGGGTTATGTGGTTTCTATCGCTGCTTCGTTAAGGGCTTTTCACAACAGGCCGTCCCACTTACAAACTTACGAAGAAGGGGGCTTTTGATTGGAACCCAGGAGCACAACAGTGCTTTGAGAAGTTCAAGCGGTTGATGAGTTCGTGTCCAGTTCTCATTATTCCTAATTTTACATGGCCGTTTGAACTATAGTGTGATGCCTCGGGAGAGGGCATTGGTGCTGTCTTGATGCAAGATAAGCACTCCATCACTTTTGAGAGTAGGAAACTTCGAGGTCTTGAGTGAGGTTACAACATTTACGACAAGGAGATGTTAGCCATCATGCATGCGTTGGCTAAATTTAGGCAGTACTTGGTGGGAAACAAATTTTTGGTGAAGACATATCACAATAGTTTGAAACATTTCTTAAGTCAACATGACCTCAATGATCGACAACAAAAATGGGTTAGCAAGCTGCAGGCTTATGATTTTGACATAGAATATGTCAAAGGTACAAGGAATATAGTTGCCGATGCCCTTTCGAGGAGACCCTACTTATGTTCTCTAGGTGAAGTAACAGAGGATTGGAGGAATCTTATTGCAGTTGAGTATGCGAAGGATAAGTGGGCTTCTGAGTTCATTGATGGTACAGTTGCAGATGGCAGGTACACCCTTGTGAATGACCTCATCGTTTACAAAGGGAGGATTTTCCTTACACTTGGATCCTCTATGAAAAAGACGATTTTGAGAGCTCTTCATGAGGCCCTTATGGCAGGCCACCCGGGTTACTTTAAAACCTATAGGCAAGTTAGGGAGCGGTTCACTTGGAAGGGGCTCAAATCAGAGGTTCTCAAGTATGTTAGAGAGTGTCCCACTTGTCAGCAAAACAAGTAGGAGCACACCTTCCCGGTAGGACTACTACAGCCTCTACCCATTCCTAGTCGGAAGTGGGAATGCATATCCATGGATTTCATCACGAGTTTACCCAAAACCCAGGGCAAGGATTGCATTTATGTTGTGGTTGATAGGCTCATGAAGTTGGAACATTTTTTCCCGATTTTAGGTACTTTCACAGTAGTGCAGGTTGTTGATTTGTTTTTCAGAGAGTTTTTGATTGCACGGTTTGCCTCGGAATATAGTGAGTGATTAGGACAACAAATTTATGAGTCATTTCTGGCAGGAGCTCTTCAAGCTTAGTAGCACGAAACTCACTCCGAGCACGAGCTACCATCCACAGATAGATGGACAGACTGAGATAGTTAATAAATGGGTGGAGGGCTACTTGAGGAACTACAGTGCAGGGCAACAGAAGGCATGGGCCAGGTGGTTGCATTTATGCGAGTATTGTTATAATACTATGCATCACATGTCTATACAAGTGTCACTATTCATGGCACTTTATGGGTATGAGGCTCCCAATTTTTTAGATTTGCTATTCGGAGATAGTAGAGTGCAGAGTGCGAAGGGTTTGTTACAGGCCAGCCAGGATATCATGAGTTCTTTGAAGGAGAACATTCAGAAGGCACAAAACCAACAAAAACAATATGTAGATCAGCACAGAGTGGAGTGTTCCCTCGAGGAGGGGGATATGGTGTATCTTATGTTGCAGTCATATAGGCAATCCTTTTTTGAGGAAGAGTGGTTCAGAGAAGCTCAAGCCATGGTACTATGGCCCATTCTAAGTTTATAGACGGATTGGTGAAGTGGCGTATGAGCTAGAGTTACCGGTAGAGAGTAGGGTTCACAACTGTTTCATGTATCTCACCTCAAAAAGATGTTGGGACATAATGTGACACCTTCTACATCATTACCACCCTTGGATGAGGAGGGGAAATTGATTTTGATTCCTGAGGCTATCATTGATACTAAGGAGTGTCATTTGAGGCGCAGAGTAATCAGGAAATTTTTGGTTAAGTGGAAGGACTTGCCAGATGAGGATGCAACTTGGGAGAATGAGGATATATTGCAACATCCTATGTTTGTTTTGACTCCACTAATCATGGATTACTTATCCCATAAATCATGGATGTCTATCTTAGAGACACCTAATGTACATTAAAGTTCTCTTGTAGTTTAGTGCTAGTTAATTGAAGTAGACTTCCAGTTAATTGATAGATTTCCTGCTTTCTAGGAATAAATCTTGCTAATTAGTTGGCAATTGATCTTGTTGACTCAAGGAGATTTTGGGGTTGCCCACTCTTTTGAGCTCTATAAATAAGAGCCTTGGGCTCATTATTTGTGAACTTTTACTTACTACTCAAAATTGCTGCGCCATTGTTGCCTCAAGTTTGCAAGTGTTTATTGGTTCACTCTTGGATGAAAGTTAATTGGTTGATGAGCAATTGTGCATGATTTCGTGCCTTTGCATGTCCCATTTCATTGTAACTTGTTGAAGAGATTTGAAGGAGAAAATCAGAAAGCACATGCATTTTGATCCATTTATTTGAGTCCTTTCAGCATTTTGTTCTTATAGTTTGTTGTTTCAATCTCCTCCTTGGATAGGGGTTCCTCCTCCTTGGATATTTTGTTATTGGAATATTATCATTTGATGTTGTTTAATGAATCATCTTGTAGCCTATACTTCGGATAGGGGTTCATCCTCCTTAGCAAGTCTGCCAGTTGGATCATTGTATTTTGTTGTTTATAGTAAGCTGTTTTCTGGCCTATACCTCGGATAGGGGTTCCTCTTCCTTGGAAAGTTCGAGATTTATCTTACTGTGAGAGTGGTTATTTGCATAAAGCCTTATTCTAGCGTAACTCTAAGAGTTTAGAGCCTCGGTCATATTTTGGCAAGACGGTCAGACCAAATTGTCCAACCCCTTCATTCCAATAGGATAGTTTACAAGCTTAGTTAGTTGTAGTTAATGATATGCAAAAACTAGAGAAAAACCTCAGCTACGACGCATTGTGTTTATGCACCCTTGTGTCCTGCAGTTGAGTAAAAAGATAGGGTATTCTGCTTTTTACTTTCGAAATCAGCAAAGAGGGACTTCTCCTCTCTAAATAATGAAGAAGCTGTTACCAAACACTTGAAATAACTGTCCATTTCCAATAAGCACTACAGAGGTGCTAATTGAAACGCCAATAGTATGGCTCACAAAACAAAGAATTTTAAGAATTTGACTTAAAGGATGACTCAATATGAAATAAATCATATTGGTTTCTGTACAACAATACATATTTGCATATTGCAAAAAAAGAGAACTAAACTAGATTATTCATTATAAAATAGAGAAGTGTATCTTTATCATTTATTTGTGATGGTATAATAATAAACAAGCTTTGGAATCCAAAAAGACTTTCAATAGTCATAGCATAATCATTAGAGAGGTTAAAGAGTCTCCAACAAAGGAAGAATAACTGAAAAAGGAAGACCTTGAATAGTGTAGTTTGGATTAAAAGATGGATAATCTATACTTGAATAAAAACCAATAAAAGAAGGTGATCCATAAGAGTAGGAACCTCATATCATAATCTTGAGATTGGTTTGAGAAAGAAGTCAACTAGAAAGGTATGGTCCATATGATTTTCATTTTTCTTTTGTTTTATTTACTACTGATGATGATTCTAGAATTGTTGGGAAGTTATTTGATTCAAAGGAAGGTAAAATTTGAAAAAAGGTCATGGATGAAGAAATGGAGGCCTTGGACAAAATATAAGTAAAGTTACTTGTTTGAAGAAAACTTGATGGTTGCAACTGGGTTTTTAAGAAATTTAATGTACAAGATAAATGGGAGACTAGAAGTACAAAGATCACTTGGTAATAAAGGAATTGACTTTGGTGAGATTTTCTCTACTCTTGCTAAATTAACTTCTATTAGATTATTTTTGGCTTTTGCTACTATTTTTGATCATGAATTTAAATAGATGCATGTGAAGATAACATTCCTTCATAGGGAGCTTGAAGAAATTTATGTTGTAGCCAAAATAAATTGTAGTTAAGGAAAAGAGGACTTAGTTTGCAAGTTGGAGAACTCCCTATAAGAACTAAAGCAATCATCAAGGATGTGGTATCAAAGGTTTGATAATTATGTGTTGGGGCTTGGATTTGTAGGAAGCAAAGCTAAACACCATGCATATTTCAATTAGGTTGGTGATGATTTTGTTATTGTGGTTTTATAAATTGATGATATGTTGTTAATTGGAAACAAGGAAACGATAAAGGATTTAAATCTCAATTTGATTTGAAAGATCTTGCTGCTATAAATTTTATTTTGGACATGGAAATTAAAAGGGATCATTTAAACAATAAACTTTGGTTGAATCAAAGGAAATATGCTGAGATTATATTGTATAGATTTAGAATGCGAGAATGTAAACTTGTCGATATTTTTATTCCTATTGTATTAAAATTATCTATAGAACAGTGTCCCAAGACACAAGAGGGTATTGAGAACATTCTCATGTTTCTAATTTTAGTGTTTTTGGAAGTCTAATGAATGCCATGGTCTATACCAAACCAAACATTAGCCATGCAATGGGATTTTAGAGTAAATATCTGTCAAACCAAACATTACCCATGCAATGGGATTTTAGAGTAATTATTTGTCAAACCAAACATTACCCATGCAACGGGATTTTAGAGTAAATATCTATCAAACCAAACAATACCCATGCAACATGATTTCAAAGTAATATATGTCAAACCAAAAATTGACTGAGCTAGAGATATTGATTGTTGAAGATCTACAAGTGGTTATTTTTATAATTTGTTTGGTGGATCAATCAGTTTGATAAGCAAGAGGCAAGCAATTTTTGCACTTTCAACTACATAATTCAAGTGCATGGAAGCCAATCAGTTATGCAAGGAGGTTGTGTGGTTACCAAAGGTCCAAAACTATGTTTAGATGCTTGTTTCTTATAGAAAGCGATGAGGATTTACTATGACAATCAAAGTACAATCTGTTTGGTAAAGAACCTTTGTGGCCCCATGGTTGCCATTGCACCAAAAGGTCAACCTGTTAATGCCCAATACATCTGCCATAGTTAACAGATCCATGGCAGGCGGTTAGTCCATGTCACGAATCCCGAGGGGAGCATTAACCATTTGCCAACAACCTTATCATGTTTGGATGAAGCATATTGATGTGTAGTGTCTTTCTATAGAGATATGGTTGGAGACAAGGTGGTGTTGTTGGAGAAGGTTGTTACCTTGAGAATGTTGCTGACTTGTTGACCAAGTTTGTGAGTATTGAGAACTTTTCTTGGTTTTGGAAATCAATAGACACAAATGCCCTTAAGAACAGATTTTATATATCTCACACTCCCTGTAATGTCCCTGATTTGGGAATTACCCTAAAATCTGCCCTAGAATCACAAATTCGATTAAAAGAAGAATTATCAGATAGCTAGAGATATAACTTGCCAATTAAATTCCTTTTAACAAGATAAATAGTGAATTAGGTCATGCAATCATATTAGACAATATTGCATATGTATATATAATTCATAAATCCAATTGTTTCTATTAGGGTTAATAATCTCACATATGAGTACAAATAGGTGAAATCATCACAACTCATTAGATAAGCCATGTTACATCTATACTTATGTTTAGTATTCAATCACAATAGGTTTGAATGAGGGAGTATGATAGGTTGGCCCAAAGCAAGCCCCTTGCTAAGCCCAAGAGCGGACATTCACCCTCTTAGCCCCAAGTAGCAGGCACGTTGGACATCCATCATGGGGTAGTCTACCTAGTGGGGTGCTTGTATCTGCCCCTCCCTACTCATATCTCTTATTCATCCTCGTATGATTTGTGATTTCCCCAACAATCAACCATCGTAGAGGTTGGAAAGGAAATTGCAATAGGGTGCCCGAAAATCCTCCTATCTAAGCCCAAGAGCGGACACTCACCCTCTTGGCTCCAAGTGACAGGCACATTGGACATCCAACATGGGGTGGTCTACTTAGATGGTGGTCTCAAATCTGCTCCCCATCCTTGCATTTCCTCTTCTCCTCCACATGATTGCTTGCCGGGTTATAGATAGATTACTGATTTAGGATATGCATTTCACATTATCACACCATATTGATTCTATTATTCATACCACTATTCTTGTAGAAAATAGAATTATTGCAGATTATATATGTATCTTCAGACTGCTGTTGCGATTTAGACAGATCTAACTTTAATACTGCTTCCTTCTTGGGATGCTGATCACTGCTCTTTTTGGATAAGTCCTTCTGCTCCTTGATTCGATCTACCTATTTTATTGCTGGATGTTATGTTCCCTCTTATGAGGATTGATGTTTCTTTTCCATATCCCTCCTTTTCTAGACACCAAGGTATCTTCTTATATATCTATTTCGTGCCTCTTCACAAAGGAGGTGATTATTCACAAGGGTCAGCCTCATGAAATGTCACTCGTCTTCATAATTTAAATTTAATTTACTTTAATTTCCAAAGTTGGGTCGGCTCTATAAAGTACATAATTCCTGTTTTTATTTAATATGAGCAATGCCTTCCTCTTATGAGCCGGCCCACATATAACAATTGCTTTCTAAGATAAAACTGAACTCTGCCATATAAATCAATATCCTGTCAGCCCTATTCATTGCCTTGCTAAGTATCTTTTATGAGGTGGATCATCACACTCCCCTATGTAAAATATGTTGGTGATTTGTTGGATGTGTTGTATTTTATGTATGTTTTACAACCCTTGTAGGTGGTTTTTCAACATGTGGTTTTATACATATTGTATTGTAATATTGCTTAGTAATTACCTACATTGACATGTCTATAAAGGCTTGCACATGGATTAGGGTTAAGCACAAGTGAGAACAATTATATTGTATTGTGAATGGCTGTCACTTCAATAAGAGAGTTCTAGTTTGCTGGTTTTTTTCCAATTCCCAAGATTAAATATCTTGTTATATTGTGAATGTGCCATTATTTTTGTCTTTTGCATTTTAAGATTATGTTAGCATTGCAAAGATTTAATGGTATTTTTTTTATCGTCATCCTCAAAATAAAATAAAATAAATCAATTATCTAGATTCAAGATATCTCTCTTCAAGCCTTCTTGTCCTCCCATTTTGGATTTACCATGTTCTAATTGCTCATAAATCATCATATCCAATACCATGGAATAAATATTGGCAAATGTATACCCAATCATAATATCTTTATCACTATATTATTTGTGTCCAAACAATCGTATACTTGGTAAATCTAATGAATTATGTGTTGCAAC
Organism: Sequoia sempervirens; assembly: GCA_007258455.2. Lineage (NCBI taxonomy): Eukaryota > Viridiplantae > Streptophyta > Pinopsida > Cupressales > Cupressaceae > Sequoia > Sequoia sempervirens. Next base: position 53,380 of record VDFB02266384.1, read on the forward strand.
TAGCAGAGGGAGGGGGTATAGGTGAACCCAACAAACAGATTAAAAAAACAAATCAGAATTGTGAAAAACAAGTGATTCCAAACCATATTTGAGATATTTGGCTTGGTCCCTCACAATCAATCTATGCTTTGGTAGTGTAAAACTTTGCAATAGCTATCTTAATGTCTTTAGGTGAGAGGAAAACGTATGAAGCGGTTAAATAAGGGACTTGGCAAAAAGGATGATTAGGAATGTCATAAGATGAATTGGAATGGGAGATATGGATTTAATAGTCAATTTTTTAAAAGTGGGTTTTCTTGGGATAAGGGTACGAGAAAAGATTCGAGGGAAATTATGGGGTCATCAAGGAACTCATGTCTCATATGTGCAAGAGATGCATGTTTCTTATGTCTAATGAAACAACACACTTTGTATTAAGAAGTACAAAGGCCATGGACTATTATGAAATGGAGCCTTCTATGCATGAATTTATATTTCTCACCATACACGATTCATGGGACAAATGATAAGTGGTTGAGTCAACTTAGAATGGTGGACTACATGAGGATGGCTGCTCCCAACAGGCATAAATTAGTTTGAATGTATATTAAATTAAATTTGAATTGTTTTGATAAAAATTATAAATGTAAAGATGCGCTATTATAATTTTTTATAGTTTGAATAGTTTAAGTTGGCATGTAGAAGAGTGGGTGCTCCAAGGAGTGACAGTTCCTTGGGCACATTGGTGGGCTGATAAATGAAGTCAGATTTTTATGACTATGTTAGGGAATAATATCTCGGCATAAGCCATGAGAGATGAGAACTGAGAAGCATAAACATTGACAAATTAAGCCTCAACATACATTGTTTTTTATTGATTATTGGTGAGAGATGGTAGGGACATCTCTCACCAACTCTCTTTTGTTGAGCATGTTTTTTCGAATTTTATTTTATATCTTTGCCAATTTGAGTGCAAGAAATCAAAGACTAGTTGGCAAGCACATAAACAACCATACTAACACTCGTCCACTATGAGGAAACAAAGTAATTTTTTGAGACTTTTGAAACCAAGGATGTCCATTATGAAGATGGAGACCATGAGACTTACCCAATCGGAGAGCAGGTGCTTTTCGTAAGCTACAGCCTGACTCTTTCCCATTTGTTGAGGTTCTCTACAATCCAATATCGTTTGTATAACTTTTTCTTTGTTAAGTTGTGAATAATCCTTTGGCAGGTCCTTGCATAGACATTAAAATTTCCTTGAAGAATGACATCACACAAAAGAGGAATAAGAAGTCTTTGAGCAACCTTGGGGGTTAAGGATTCTGAAAGGAGGCCTTCCTTGATTTTGGCTAGAATATTTAGTCTTGTGCTCCAAATGTTGAATGGTGAATCAGTAGTTTTTTGTTTTATGCCTTGGGTTGGAGTCTTGATTTCTCAATGTTTAATGGTTTTTGGATGGATAAAGGACGAGACATGTATCTACTTTTTTGTCTGAAAGAATGGATCTAAGTTTCAAAAACTTGTTTGAGCAGTTTGAATCTAGAGGGTTCCCTAGTCAGACCACTTTCAATAGTTGTTGCACAATAGAATTCTAGTTGTGCAACTTATCTTAGTTGTTGCACAACCTATCTCAGTTGATGCGAAACTTATGTTAGTTGCTGCACAAAGTAGCGTTGTTCTTCTGCAACCTCCCTTAGTTGCTATAAAGCCTATCTCAGTTATGCAATCTAATTGTTGCACAATATTATTTTGGTGTTGTGCAAGTGTGAAAAGCATTTTGTCTTTTGTCAGGTGGCTATTTGACATCAGCAGGGACCATGTTTGCTGCTTTCCATTCTTGGTGATCATTTCCATTTCCTTGGGTGTCAGTTATGATTGTTGGCATTGGAAAATTTTTCCCTTTTGGTAGATGACTTGTTTGTGGACAAAGTTTCATTGCTGGTCCCATTTTAGTTGTTTTTACAAGATGTGGCAACAATAGTTATTTCAGTAGTGGTGTTTCACATGCTTTAGGTTGTGAGTGGTTGCTCGAAGGTAGAGTGGCAATAGAGTGGACATTTTCCTAGCTAGCAGTTGCATGGAGGATATTTAGATTGTTAGAGGAGAGGCAGAAAAGTTGCATGCCTCTATCCATGTGAAGTGGGAACCCTAACATCAGAGGAAATGAAGACGGTGTAGCAGGTCATTTCTTTGAACATGCGGTGAACAGTCAGAAATGGTTATGTAGAAATCTTGGAGATCATTACTCTTGGTTAGGAAGAGTTATTCTTACCCCAGGTTGCAAGCTGTTTAGAGAGAGAATGGGTAGGAGATGAGGTTAGCCGATTTATAGAACCCTACTGCTAGCTGACAGATTGCTAGAGCCATGTGAAGGAGACTTGTGAGTGTTAGTTGGAGCCAACAGGTTGGTTGACAGGGAGAGCCATCCATGGTTGAGTTTTTGCTGGCCCTGGCATATCGCTGAGGCCATGGAGAAAGCCTACCTAGAACTTGGAGCCTTAATAGAGACAGGTGGTAGAGTCAGAGTATGGCTTGAGCCATGTTGCAAGTGGCAGAAATTGCCAGAACTATGCAAAGTTGTTTGGTTGACAAAGAGTTGAAGTCATGAAGTTGATTGGTGAGCTGAGACTAGATGGTAGAGAGGATGCTGATAGAAGTTTGAACATGTTGCAATTGTGGAGGAACATTCCTTCGAGCATCCCATTTTAGCAGAGATTGTATGTTGAGTCATTTGGATTGATACAACAAAGTTCAGACTGCTTGCAAGTGGACAGCAGATCTTGTGTCGGAGGTATTTTTCTTCATTCTCCATTGTTGTAAGTAGGGCTGCAGGTCATGAACCGTTTTAGAACAGTCTATTGGATGCATGTAAGTCCCATTGAGGCATTCTAAACATGTCTGACTGTGGATTAGAGGCATGAGGATCATAGCTCTCTCTTCCTGGAGTTTTATGCTCAGTTGAGGGTTTGTTCAAAGTAACTTATGCTGCATGTTGTTGTGTGTGTGATGCAAGTTATTAACTGCATTTGGGATATTTCTATTTAAGTCCTTTATTGTATATGTCGTAGGTAGCCATTGGAGGTGGTAAAGTGTATGCAAAGGTAATTGGTAGCATTTCCATTTAAATCCATATGTTATATACTGGACTGTGGCATAACTGCCCTGGGTTTATATATCAATCAAGGGGTTTGGGAATGAATTAAATTTTAGCAGCTGGATTTCTAATAATTATGTTTTGACTCTTGAGCAGAGTTCTGACATATATCAATTATTACATAGCTCTAGTATTCTTTCATATATGTTCATGGGTTTGATTCCTAGGAAAGTGCGTTATAAAGTTAAATTATATCAGTCCCATTGCCATAGGCCTCTCCTGGTAGCATTTGATGAAAGCACACAGTTTTTATACATTAATATAATGTTGCCTTTTATCAAAAATACAATTTCAAGCCATGATTTATATCAGTGTGAGGAACAAAGTAAGATGAAGCTGGAGGGAGGTAACAAACTGTAAGGAAGATATCAAGAAAATGAAGAAAGTGGGCCCCTTTGGACTCAAAGCCAGTTGAAGTTTAAAAATTTTATTTTTGAATTTGTAAAAGATTCTGTAGATAAATTCTGTATGTTTTATTTGTATTAGTATCTGTGTACAAAGAAAATATCATGAGATAATGAGGTTAGGGTAATGCCATAATTTAAGAAATTATCAGTAAGTACTAAAACAGAAAATTTCCATCTAAGGTGTTTGCAGAAGAAAGAACTTGAAAAAGAAACCCCGGATTTCAACTTTAAAGGCAATTGTTAATTTTGGTTAGGTTTGAAACCTGAATGTTTACTCGAGAATGCCACATGCCTGCATGTCAGTGAATACATCAAAATGTTTCCACAATTTTTTATTATATTGTTTCCTTTTATTAATTTGGAATGGACCCCTTTTCCACAGAATTTGGTGCTTCTATTTGGTACATTATAAGCATTGCAGTGTTTAGGGTCATGCCCACCTGTCTCATGAGATGTCTTCTATGTATTCAGGCATTTGTGGCAATTAGCATAGGATTTGCACCAGAAGCACCTGCAGTTAATGTTCATGGATTCAATGTATATCACAGGAATCGCCTTATTACGGTGAGTCTTCATTCTTGGTAACGAGTATTCAAACACAGTACAAGAAATGTGGAATTAGTTTCTCATTCCTTAATAATATGCTATTCCACCATGTTTCAGCATCTTTCATTATGAGCAAAGTGTATATATATTCAACTATGAATAGGGCCTGTTAAATATGATGTTTTGCAGTATTTTATTACAAATTGGCATTTCTACAATGAAATTTATTTCCAACTCATTATTAATGTTATTCAGCCCTTTTGGACAATCTGGCCAAGTAATACAGATAGCAGAGGACGAGGGGTTGTAGGTATGTTCCAAAGTAAAAGCGTCTTGTGTAATGTAAACTGTCATATCCACAGCTAAGGTGCTAATAGGACAATGAACCTATTATAGGCTTGCTTGACCCTTCTAAATGCTTAACAGGTGTTCTCGAAGCAAATTTCATAGAGCCTGCACATGACAAGCAGGATTTTGAAAGAACAGCATTATTGCTACGACTGGAGGCAAGACTGAGGCAAATGACTGCTGATTACTGGTAGGTAATTTAATATACCAAAAGATTATTTCATACAATAAGTTAATGGAAGCACTATGATTTTCATTTTGCAATTCAGAAAATCTTAAATTGGATTTGGGAATGGATGAAAGATATTGTTTATTTTGTCTCTCCTCTGAAGATTGCAGGCATCCTTTATGCCATTGAGAGAATTTCATCCAGTCTACTGCACACTTTGATTGTTTTGGTATTCTAAAACCTGTGATATTGCTATCAGGATTCAACCATGTAGTTTTACGAGTCAAACTCATTGACCCATGATTCATGAATAGTGGTTCACAAGAACCCATCTCTCATGATAATGGATGGTCCACTTAGCACTCATTGCATCTAGGTGATGCTCATAGAGGTGAAGCATTGGGCCTTCCCGGGAGTTCACTCATCCCAGTACTACTCCAGCTCAAGCGTGCTTAACCACAGAGTTTTCTCCAAGGTTAAGCCCACTTAGCTTGCAACCCCATTTGCAAAACCTTCAGCAAGTGTTGTGCCTTATGCACCATTGATTATAGACCCCTTTAGTATGTCAACTGATAAGTAGAGCCTCTAAAACCTTATTTTATTTTAAGGACCTATCGTGTTTGCATTAGATGTATATGGCTTATATGTTTGGGAACTAGTGTATAAGTTCTATCAGGTACCCTTTCTTGTCTTCCCACAGTATGCAAGCCTTTAAGGTTCAATCAATATTAATCCACTGAATTTTAAAATTCTTTACTTGTTTTTGCTACATACACTTAATACTACTCTCATTATTGCTACATCCTTCATTTGTCCTTATTAATTCCTTCTTGCTTTCATTATCTTCCCCCAAACAAAGGAATAGATTAAAAAAGAAAAAACTGAATATTCGACCAAATTGTGGGACCGTGGTGACTTGTTTCAGAGAGAACTTGAGACATGACCATTGGGCTGGTGGCTTAAAATACACCATTCACAGATTAGATACTTATAGGATTATTTTTAGAGGAATGATAACTGTGGATTCAAAATAATATAAAAATTAAAATTACAAAATGAAATTTGGAATCTTCAATTACAATTAAACTTTCAAAAAGCTACAGCAGTAGGTTTCTGGTCTCTGTAGTCCTTTCAAAATGTACTACAATGGCAATTTCTGATCTAGAGTTCAAACTTCACCATCACAATAACAAAAAATAAAATAGCCATAATAGGAGTTTATGCTACCTGATGGGTTTCAATGTGCATAGCTTCTTTGTAATCGGATCAAGGTATGCCACTTTTTTCAATTGTTCATAGGTCACAGCCATCATGGCTTCTTCTTCCTTTTCCATATACATGTGATTGACATTTTTTGTTCTATGCCTTGGACAAGCCCCATGATCATTATTGCTGGTGTTTTAATTTGTTACTTTCGTGACAACACAAAATAGAACAATAAATACAATAAAGCCATTCTTCAAATTAGAAGGGGAAGCTCCCTGAGACTTAACTAAACTTAAACTAATAGAACCCACAAATACTTATACTGTTCAAATCGTCAATGGGGTGTTTGCATTTAATATAAAATATTACTTTGACTATGTTTTTTCCTTGGATGCAGCACCAAACTGTCAGCAGCTAAGACTGTAGTGAGATTTTCAGATTAAGGTGGAGTCTGACTAACAACTCAAGCAAAAACAAACACAACTTCCTACTAGTTAAAACCATAGTTGCCGGGAGACGCGTCTCCCCCCCTCTGAGACAGGTCTCGGAGACGGAGACGCGTCTCCAACACCGCACCCGCACCTGGAGACTCCATTTCGCGTATGGAGACTTTCAAGACGTTTGCCGCTGTCTCCCACATCTCCGAAACCTAAAAATGCCGTCTTCCGCAAGGTCTCCTGCGTCTCCCGTCAGAAATCACGCGTTTAAGGCACAAAAAGTTAATATTTTTTAAAAATAGTGAATACTTATACTGGCGACGACACTTTAGCAGGCGATTGAGGAAGAGGGCGACGAGAAGCATTGAAAATTCAAAGAATCAAAATCCGAAATCGTCATTGCGTCTAAGAGTCTGGTATGTTTAGGTTTTCCGTTTTTTTTTTTATTTAATCCTCTGCACTAATCTTTATCTTAAAAAAACCCACCAATTCAAAACTTAATACTGTCTATTCTGTATACTCTAGCATATGATTGCCGACGCAATATTGAATAATGGGAATAGAAGCTATCAAAAACAAATACAAAAAAATTCATGTTATACCTACACCCTCGTCTTAATCTGGTATTATGTAGGTATTATGTTATATATAAAGACATAAGTTGATATTAATCTGGTATAGTAAAAAATTATTTGATTGGATGCATATAAATTCCATTTACAGAAACATTAGTATATATTTTGTTTGACTGATATCATACATTATTTTAGGTTGAAGTAAAAAGTAAAAAGTTAAAATTCAAACAGTCAAAAAGTTCAATGTCATTATATTTTCAGATTTTCTATATATTATTAATTTTTATATTAAAAAAAAATTGGTGTCTCCAAGTACCCCCATCTCCTATTTTCAAAAAAATGCCGTACCGGTACCGGTACCAGTCTCCCGTACCAGTACCAGTACCAGTCTCGTGGCAACTATGGTTAAAACAGAGACTGGTGTTTAGCTATAAACAAGATTTGATTATTACACCAATGGACACTATTTATTGGCTAAATCAGAGACCAATATGTTAGGATCGATGTAGGAAATGATAAAGTGAAAGAGCATCACGTGATTCCATGAAATTAATTGTTGAAGGAATACACAAAGTTATTACTTCGATGAGCAACAAACATCAACACAAAGTTTGATAAGATTGTTCAATTCAATTCAACTCATGGAATTATAGACAACGGATTAGTAGTTATTGAATAAAATTAACAACTAGATGGTTTCTTCAGCATACATGTAACATTCACCATCAGTTTTTACAAACACTAAACACATTAATTTGACTTCAACCTTGGAATGAAAATTTTTTCAGCGTAATTTTGGCATCCACTCTCAATAGATTGTATGTGTAAATGATACATATTTATAACCTTCAAAAAAAATTGTTTTGAAAGCAATTCTATCCTCATCATCTGAAAATAATATTAAATATGACCTTTTTTCCATTTCACTTCTCATCTTCAGTGTACATCTAAATCAAGGGCTCTAATATTCTAATTTTGTCTTTAATTCGCTTGAACTAGCCATCATCTCCTCTGAAAAATAATAAAATATTGATATGCCTCATCTTGGTTATCACTTTGAATGGAGGGCTCAGATTCATTGTTTTTCTCCTTTATTTCTCTTTATTTGATGTTCATCTTTCACTTGGGCCACTTTTGCTTTGTTTCTTGCTTCATTTTGGCAAGAAAAACATGTCATTTTGGTGCTTGATGGAGTTTAGGCCCCCATTTGCTTTTTGGTCAAAGTTTAGGTTCATTAACACCAAGTGTAGATTCTATGGCACTAATGCCAAAAATTAGAACTTTTATAACTTAGTGCAAAGTGGAAGTTTCTTGACTTGACGTCAAGTGGAACTTTTGATCACTTAACTCTAGATGGAGGTTTTCATAACTTGATGCCAAGTGGCGAAATTGACCTTTAGATGCCAAAAAGTGAAAATTGTCAAAGTTGGGACTAGGTGGAAGTTTCTCCACTTGATGCCAATTGGAACTTTTAGTCACTGTAACGTGAGGTGGAGGTTTTCATAACTTGATGCCAAGTGGGGAAATTGACCTTTAGATTCTAGAAAGTGAAAATTGTTAAAGTTGGTGCTAGGTGGAAGTTTCTCCACTTGATGCCACCTGAAGATATTGATCGCTTAATGCTAAGTGTAATTTTTAGGTGCTCAATGCCAATTTGAAGAATTTTAACTCAAAACTTTAAACTTCCTTTAATTTTCTGTAATTTTTTATTTTTGAACATTTACCTTGATAAAAATTCCACTTCTTATTGCCTTTCATCTTTTTGAATTCCATTTTCACATAATGAAGCATGAAACTGCCTTGATAACCTTTTGCAATTACCATCCATCAAAAAAGCAAAAAAAAAAACTTTTAAAAAATAGAAACATTTTGATTTTCATACTTATCTCAATCCAAAGCACAATGAAAAAGCAAAAAACAAAAGGTAGATTTTCCAAAAAATAAGAAGTTTGATTTCTGGTAGACATTGAAACTTCTAACTTGTAATATCCCGAGCTAAATTTGTATGTAAAAAATTCACTTTCACCAACTTGTACGGACAGGCGTTTTGTCAAACAGTTAATGTGCTGTTGTTCTGTACTTGTTTTCAGTGTTTCCGCTGAGATGATAGAGATTCATGTAATAACTTAATTTCACTGAGTTTCCACCATTGCAAACATATAAAATATACATTACAGGAATTTAACATAGACAAAATGCCAAGCAATTGAAATCTGGAAATGATATTTTTTTTATAAAGGAGAATACAAAACTTCTTTTGTAACGTCCTTGATTTCCGACTTGCTACCACATAATCTAATTTAATTATTTGATTAAATTACATTTAAAAAGGTAATATTAAATAATTAGATTAAAGTGATGTTATAAAGTGATGCTAAGGAATTATTTAAAAGGCATTTCATAAAGTCACTTTATTAAAAGGAGTTTTATGTTTATTGAGTGGAAATATTAAAATGGGGTTTCGAAAAGTGATAAAAGGGGGAAATGAGCTCATTTGTGGATTATGCTTGATTATTATTCTTCTTGGTGTTTTTGAGGAGCTCTCATAGTTCGAAACCCTAGGACGAAAACCCTATGGGTATCTGGTTTCGGTAGTGCGACTAATCTATACCCTAGCCGGATGTTGGAGTGTAGACTACAGGAGGATTACAAAATTTGTGAAGTCTCCTTTGGAGACAAATTTCAGAGTAATTAGGATTTTGAAGAATTTATCAGTGTTATGCAAGAAGGTTCCAGGTGATATTTATTTCATATTTTCAGTTGCAAAATTTATATATATAATTCTAGTTGAGTTGCCAGACGTATCAGATTTCAGATTAAGCAAATATCATTGTTATATTGTTTGCTTTGAGTTCCGTATTATTTTCTCAGTAAAATAAACAATTCGGAGATATTGTGGACTTTTGGAGATTTTGGGACCCAACCGTACTCCTTTCATGGAAATCGCAGCCTTCCCCAAATGATGCCATACAAAATTAAATGAATTGCAGCTGTCATTTTTAAGTTGCTGTATTTTGTTGTGAGTCTTTTGGAGGTGATGGGGAAGAAGACCCAGTCAAATGATAGCTGCCACTTTAAACCTGAAGTTTATTATTTTATATGCTGTCGTCCCATATCTGCCAAGGAGTCTGTACACCTCCTTCCAGCCGTATCTTCAAATTATGAGCGCCATACTTCTGCCTAAGGAAATACATGTATGAAGGGGTCTTTGGAACAAAAAGTTTTTTGTCTTATATTTCCGGGCTATGTTACCGGGTTTGCCCTTGGGAAGCCTGGTCTTGGTCCAGGTTCGTGTCTAGTACAGGTCTTGGTTCGGCTCCTCTGTGGGTTCGACCAGGGTTCGTATTTTTAGGGTATGGTTCGCCCATGTAGAACCCGAGTGAACCCGGGAAGAACCAAGGTCCAATCTGGGTAAACCCAAGGCGAATCGACGTGTTTGGGTGCCCAAAAAGTGATTTTTTTTTGCATTTTTTTAATATTTTTTGTAGTTTGACTTTGATCCATGCCCAAGGAAACTGTAACAGTGACCTCTAAAACACTTTGAACACCTAAACTATGAAATATTCCAAGCCAATTTTTTTCAACTTTTTCAATTGCAAATTACAAACCAATGCACCCGTTAAGGTTAGCAGCTAAACCAAAACGATGCTGAAGCAACTCTAACCAGAATGTACACCAGGATCCCAATGTGGGCAAGGTGTGAGCATTGGTCAGAGGATCTTAATCAAAATGCTTATGCAAGAACTCTAACCAAGAATGCGTCGGCGAACGATGAGCATGTGGTCAGAGGATCCCTACAATCTAATATACTGAAAGCACACTCAACACCAAGTATGTGCTACTCAATCCAATATGGAAATGAGGCGACCATATGGTGGAGATAATAGAAATTACAATGCTTGAAGAGAAATAAGATAGAATGCTGAAAGTAACTCGACACCCAGAATGTGCTTTCTAACCCAGAGTGGGAAAGGAGCTACCATAGGGCGGAGATGTAAGATATTACAAAACAACCTCAGAATGTAAAGTGAGCATTACAAATCAGAATTGAACAAGATTGAGAATTACTACCAGTTTACAAAATGGAAGCTCATTCGCCTGCCAAGAGCATAGGAATTTGAAAGATTAGCACTACATCATATAAAGAACTCTCCTTGGCTTGATTAAAGATGCCAAATCAATAACTCTCTCAAGGACCAAAATAATAATTCTGATTTTCACAAATCTGCACTTTAAATTAAAAACCAACAACTATGAATTCACTCAATTGCTCATATCTCTCACATAACTCATCCGACTGACTTGAAACAAAATGCAATACTCCCTAAGAATGAAGGTGCCTAGGATAGAACATTGAAAACAGATCAAAATGCCATGTATTATTTATGCACAGATTCCAATGCAAAAGCAGATGGTACGACCCTCAAGGAAGGGTGATCTGCCTTTAAAAATCACAGCCACCACTAAAAAATCTGCAAACTGGAGGAAGGTGACGCCTTGACCAGACAATGAGAATAGGACAATACCCAGAAGCACTCTTTGTTTTTTTTGATATATGAATAAAAATGACAATTTGCTTAATGAAATGCAACTCCAGAAATCTCACTAATATGCAATAAAGCTGATCTACAAACTACACAATGATGACAATGCACGAATACCAATGCAAATCTCACAAACTACACTATCTCACCACTAGTCGCTATCTTTCAAGCGAGAAGCAATGCCAAGCTAGGAGGCTTTCATTCCTCGAAGCAATCCCACAGCCAATCCGGCAGCATAACATTCCTGTAGACAAAAGATGTTGAAATGAGAACCAAAGGCTTCCTTTTATAATTTGCCGTTGACCTTCTCGAAACCCTAACCTTCATTCCATAGTCAAACCCTAATCCCAAGAGATGGCGTCCCTTTCTTCAATTTGACTTTTTAATTAAATTCATAACTTTGGAAATGGCGTCCCACTTAAGGCTCTTAAATCAACCTTAATAATTGCAATATTAACTCAATGATGGCGCCACCCTTCAAGTCCACCTTTTAAAATAACATTAAGTTAATAGACTAGGCCAAGGTGGTAAAATAACATTAAAATATAATGTTATTTAAGTAAAATGAACTTATCTCTCCGAAACTGCATTCCGAAGCTAGAAACTGAATAAGCCAATTGAGTCAGCTGAAGAGGAAAGTCAACTGTGCTAAAACCAACAGGTTCACTGCCCGAAATAGAATTTACTAAAAATAGTAAATTCCTGAAGATGCTCAGAATGCCAAGAAGAACATACCATTGCGAAGCTCTCTGAAAACCCAGAAAGAATCCGCTACTGAAACAACCAACTCCGAGCAAGAACATCCTTCAAAAAAGGAAACCCTAATTTTACCTTCCGACTAGCCTACGGGTCTCCGGAATAGGCCAAAGGTCACTGAAAAGATCAGGCTTGAGAAGGGGACATTACAAACTACCTCATTTTTATTCATTTGTTTTGCAAACAAGCATTTTCATTCCAAGAGGCTGAGTTCTCATTTTCACTTGTTGGATTGACAAAAGGAGTTGAAGATTGATCATTGAAGCTTCTACAAACGATTGCATTGCCATTCCTACAGATTTGCATGTGTTCATTGGCTGCCACAAAGATTGTTGAAGGATATTTTTGCAAAGGGGTAAGTTTTTCTCATTTTTTTATCCATTTTTTTGTTTTACAAACTAGAAACTTTGTTTTGTTTCATTTTATGATTTATCTATGTTTTTCCTTTCCATTCTTCTATGAATGTATGCAAGATTCAAAAGAGCTAGGTTTTATAAATCAATATTTTGTTTTCATTCAAATTTTGAATGTGTTGTTTGCAAAACAAATTGCCATAGGAATCACAATGTCAATGGGTTCTACCTTTGGCTTCGTAGCTAAACCAAATTTCAAAACAAATCCAAATTCTCCTCTATGGAAGTATGTTGAAATGATAAGACAGATTCCAGGTGGTGGCAGTTATGTTTGGAAATGCAATGGGTGTGAAGTTACACATTCTAGTTTATACCATAGGGTGAAAGCACATTTGTGTGGCATAAATGGAAAAGGCATCACGCCTTGCCCTGGAAAAGAAGGTGCACCTATTCCACCTGAGGCAGTGTAATGTCCCCATTTTGCGAGCATCAGAGTTTGGTGGATTTAGCCTATTCTTGACCCTTGTAGGCTAATATGTCTGGATAGAGGGTCCCGTGTGGTAGTTACCCGGTGATTTGGGACATTACTTCTCAGCTTGATTCAGGTTTGGGCCTTTGCAGATGCTTACAAAGTGTTATTCAGGCACTTACTATTTATAGTAAGTTAGGTCATCAGGGTTACTATTTCCGGCAGGGCACCTGGCTTAGTTGGATATCTCAGTTTCGACCCAGTTTGGCAGTTTGTTGAGCAAACGGAGAATAATGGAGCATTTAATAATAAATAATTATTATTATGACTTTATATTATAAAGTCAATTAAAGGAAATATTAATTAATTAAATGGCTTATTATAAAGTATTTTATAACTTTATAATATAAGGGAGATATTATTATTAAATGAGTATTTATTACTCATTTAAAAAGGGACACCATTTATTAATTAATGAGCCTAAGCTGAAAAGGGCGAATTAAATAATATTAAATGCATTTTAAGTTGCTTTTTTGGAGGGTCGAATTTGTGAAGAGAGTATTTATTTGACAAAGGACAAATAGAACTCATTATGTTATGATTATTCTAATTTGTCTATTTTTCTCTCTGAGAGCATTGGGGTTTGTGAAACAAGGGTTTCTGCAAATCATTGGATTTTGGAGAACGTTCCCTCTTTAGAATCAGACATACTAAGACTGTGAGATACCAGTTGAAGCTTGTCAGTTGAGTGGTTTCATTCAGAGGTTATTACAGAGCTTATTGTGAAGTATTTCATCAAGAATTTGGATCAAACTTTTCCAGAAAGGTTTCCTATTCAGTGGCGGCTATTTACTTATCATCTGGCACACCTTTCAAGAAAGTACATATTTATTGAATGCTGGTTTGGGCCGTACTTTTACAGCAGCAAGGGCCGTACTATTCCTGCAAGCTAAGACGCCTTGCCTTTTTGCTGGGTTTCTCCTCCAGTGGTGGCGCCATATTGATCTGAAGGCTTTGCATCAATTTTTGTGAGGGAGATATCTGTTTCTTGTGCTAGCAGTACCATTTTTCCTTCATTTAGGTGGCTGAAATAATACCAGGTTCTGCATTAAATATTATTGCTTTTTTACTTGCATGACTGAATTTCACAGTTGTAATTATTCTGGAAGATCAATAAATCATCTGGCATCAGATTCTAGGCTTATTTCTGTCAAATCTAATCTTTGGTATTTTATTTTATTTTTCCAAGCATTTTCTTGCAAAATCGCATTATCTCTCTTATTTGCAAAAAACCACAAAAAAATTAAAAACAAAGAAAACAAACAAAAAACCTTGCATTCTTAGTCAGTGGTTGGGTTGAGAGACACCGGGTCTCATACAAAGAGTTGCAAAATACATTATGGAGCAAGACACAGTAGATCAATGGGAAGCCCAAAAAGGAAATCACCTTTTGTTAAAAAAAAAAATCAAAGGGAATGCAGCCCCCCCATCTAATCTCAATATTGTGGTAGAAGACCACCCATTTATGGCCACTCCGGATCCTCAAGCTCAAAGTGCACAACCTATTGCAAACAAGAGAACAAAGGGGCCTTTGGAACTTGCATTTCAAAATGAGAGTAGAGCCCTTGCCGACCAATGTGTAGCAAGATGCATATATGCCAATGGATTAGCTTTTAATGTTGTTCGTTCTCCATATTGGAAAGAGATGTTGAGAACGGTTAATGAAGCTCCAAAAGGGTACAAGGGCCCGGGTTATGAGAAGGTGCATGGCACTTTATTGGAAAAGGAGGTTGAGTTGGTTGAAGATGCATTGAAGCCTATAAGAGATTCATGGGTTGAGACAGGTGTGTCCATTGTTTCAGATGGTTGGAAGGACTCAAGAAATCGGCCTTTGATCAATGTCATAACGGTGTCCCCTAAAGGGGCAATGTTTTTGAAAGCCGTGGATTGTGAGGGGCAAGTAAAAGATGGACAATTTACTGCTAATATTCTCATTGCAGCCATTGAGCAAGTGGGACCCCGCAATGTTGTTCAAGTTGTAATGGACAACGCCAAGAATTGTAGAGCTGCAGGGTTGTTGGTTGAGGAAAGATATTCACATATCTTTTGGACACCTTGTGCGGTCCATTCACTCAATCTTATGCTGCAAAAGATTGAGAATAAAATTGCATGGATCAAAAAATTGTATGCTGAGGCTGAGGACATTTAGATGTTCCTCACCAACCACCACTTGTCTCAAGGGATCTTTAAATCATTTTCAAAATTGGAGCTATTGAAGGTAAGTGAAGTAATATTTACATTTGTCATTTTCTGATTTTCATAATTTGATTGTGCATTCTAATTTAAATTCTTCTCTAAAGTTTATTTTTAAATTTTAATTATTATTTTTAATTTGCAATAGGTTGCAGAGACCTACTTTGCCTCTAACACAATCGTCTTGAGACGACTAGTGAAAGTTAGAGAGGCACTTTCTAGCATGGTGATTAGCAACAATTGGTCTATATGGAGGCAAAGCAACACTGAAAGAGCAACAAAAATTAAGAGCATGATATTAGATGACTCATGGTGGGATCGTGTGGAGAATCTCCTTAGCTTCATCGAGCCCATTTTGAGTATGATTTGCTATACTGACTTGGACAAGCCATGCATTGGAGAGATATATGATGGTATAGACTCAATGCTTGAGAAGATCAAGTGCACCATAAATGCAAGAAAGTAAGACCCTGAAGAGACTTTCTTCAAACAAGTGCAAACAATTGTTGAAGAAAGATGGAACAAAATGACAACTCCATTACACCTTCTTGCCTTTGCATTGACTCCAAAATACTACAGTAGTTGAATTCTTTTAGTGCTAGGAAGGCTTCCTCCATATAGAGATTTAGAAGTGGTTGAAGGGTAGAAGGCAACATTTGTGAGACTCTTCCTTGATCAAGATTTGCAAAGTGTAGGCACGAATGAGTTCATTGATTTTGTGCACTCAAATGGTCTAGATGTTGATGCTCTTCGTGATAGGTTCTTAAAGGATGCTCATAGTTGGTGGTACTTCCATGGACAATACTTCCAACATTTGCAGCCCCTTGCAATCAAGGTTTTATCACAAGTAAGTTTAATACATTTTCATATTTTAGTTTTAAAAGTTTCATAATTTCATTTATAATTTATAATTTTTTAATTGTTTACTTTGTCTTCATAGGTTGCTAGTTCATCCTCATTTGAGAGGAATTGCAACACATATTCTTTCATCCACTCAGTAAGCGCAATAAATTGTTCTCAAAAAGAGCGGAGGACTTAGTATATGTGCATTCCAACTTGCGTCTCCTTTCACACAAACGTGACTACAAGGGAGGGGAGACGGAGTTGTGAGATTTAGTGCTAGAGGATACTGACTTGGATGCTTCCACTTCCCACCATATTGCATATGAGGAGTCCGATATCCAACAGGAGCATGGGCACAATACTAGTGCTAGTGACAGTGCCATTGGCACTACTTGTGATTCATCTAGTCTTCCTACTTCATCTAATGTCAATGTTGACATTGACATGGATGAATTTGATGATTAAAAATTTAAAAGTGTTGTAATATTGCACTTGAAGTTTGAACGATGAATATTTATCATGCATGTTTAAAAAATTAAACGTTTTAACTTTTAAATGATATTCAAGTTTATGGTGGTTTTGTTGTTTATATGATGTTATGTGATGTTCTAATCCTAATTCATGCTTCTAGGCTGCATATATATATATACATATGCATATATACATATGTATACATATGCATATATATACATATATATACATATACATATACATACATATATATTTAAATATTGTTACATCCCTCACATTGAGACTATATGTTTGGTTATATATTTCAAATACAATGATCGTTGCAAGTAATTGCTTTCATGTGATTATGACATTGAGAATGCAATAGTTCTTTTATCGTAACTGTAATGTTAACGAACTTTTTATTTTGCCAGTGAATTTATTGTTTGCGCGAAGTTGAATGAGATCATGAGATTAAATTTAAATGCATATTATAAAGCCGTTGAGAACAATCTAACCATAATCCTTGTCAGTGGATGCAGGACTGCTAACGCCACGACGGAAAGGGAAATATCATCAGGGAGAGGCTGTGGTTAACTGAGGATCAAAAGTATCGTTTTGCCATGAGTCGGTGTGGGATAGTGAATCGTAGTCATAACTTGGCCATGAGTAATTTAATTTAATTATTTATTAAGTTAGTCAGTTTAAAATAAATAAATCAATAATCAACTTTAAGGAGATTGAAAATGGCTGATAAATATTAAATTAAATAAAAGATATAAGTAAAATATTTATTTTAATCTCTTGGAAACTAGTGAACCAATTCTTGATATATATAATTTTGTAAGAGGAGATTTAATATTAAATTAATAATAAAAAGAATATAAATTAAATACCATCGGTTCAATTTGAAACCTTTGAAAGGCTTGGCATCGAAAGTAAATGTATTTTGATTTTCTGGAGTCGGTGTTTGGGGACACTCCTGTCCACTTGCCACCCACTCTTAATGGAAACGCCCAAGATCTTAGAAGATGAAGGGATTCTTGGCTTTGTGTATGGAGTGGTATTTGTGAAGCCTATCGTTTCTTTTGGAGGGGATTATTCATTTCTTTTTGGGAGGGATTGAGTACTTACGCAGTGCCAACATTCTTGTTGCGGGGGTCCTTACTTTTCAGATGGTGGCTTATTTACATATCTTCGATCTTAGTTAACTGCCGCTGTTAATATTCTCTCTCAATTCTAATGCTTGGGAAACTTACAGAGCAATCGCATTCTTTCGTATAGAACTCACTGCATCATCTCCGTCTTTTGTCCATTCTCATCGGTGTCTTTTTGGTCGTTATTTTGCTATTATCAGCGGAAGCTATGAAAGGTTAAGTCTGATAAATATTTGCATTTTCATTCCCCGTGAGGTGGTGATTTCCAAATCCTTGAAAACCCGTCTCCATCATGCTAGTCTAAGTTTGGTGGTTGGTTGATGACAAATTCTTTAGAAGAATCTAGTTTGGAGCTTCCATGTTCGGGTATTCATAACAGGCATGTATCATGCAAAGCTTTCATTATGTTTTGTATCTATGATTTACCTTATGGAGTATCCTCTGTTTTGAAAATAAATTCTGGAATTATGACTATTTGTATGTATGGTAGTCGAGTTAATTCTTTTCCATCTGGTGTCGGTCTGTAAGAGGTTTATCTGTAAGAGTATTGAACTTAATCTTTCTTGCCATTGAAATTAACCCTGACATTGATATAATTCTGAACTTGGGTATAAGGGAACTATTTTAAAACTACCCAAAGAATTTAACCATCTATTGGAACCAAATTTCCTTCTCTGTATTTAGAAGCTGGCTAAAAGTAATTTATTGCTCCTTCAAGTCTTAATGGAATGAATACTTATGTGAGTCTTGAAAACCTCGATGCTGTAAGAATCTCAAGATTAGATTCTTCGCTTAATTTCTTTTCCAAAACATGCCCGATGGAGGAACTTTCTTGTTAATCTTGTGTAACTGTTGCCTTGTTTTGGAGTCCCTCTTCAATCATCAATCTAATTTGAACTGGAGTCTATGAATGCATCTTCGTTCTGGGGTCTTAATAGCATATGATTTGGCCATAGCCTTCTTTCACTTTGTTTGAAAATTCTGAACTGAACCATGTCTCTCCTTTTCTGTTTGAGACCTTTAACTTGATGAAACCTACTTGAAATACAAGTCTCATCTCCTTCTCTTAAGTGTAAGTATACCGAATGGTCTTTCATGATATGTTTGACATCGAGCAAGGATTCTCTTATATTCCTGATAATAATTGATGGACCTTTATTCTAGATGAAAGATTTGAATTCAGGACATTGTAAAACAAAACACGAAATCCTTATTGTCGAATAAGACTCCTTAATCTTCTCTCATTAAATCAAGAATAGCAGTTTATTATTACTCAGATGGGTTAAGTTATGAGATGAATCCCTCTTATTCTGAAAAGGATAACAACATAATCCTTAACAAGATGTGAAACCAAACCAAGTTCTTGAAATGTAAAGCTTGAAGGTTAAGACTTAACCTTAAATTAAGAGGAGAATGACAACCAAACCTGATAATGCAAGATTATAACTTGAACTGAGAATCATCATGTCGAGCAAGGGTGAGAGTGCTGACGGTAGAGTAGTGCCAGAGTTATCGGCACAGTAGAGCTAGAGATATCAACACAGTAGTGCTAGAGATATCGGCACAGGAGTGCCAATAATCTTAAAATCCTTGGCCAAGGTACGATGCTAGATTCAACATCTGTCAGCTATCAAGTACTAGATATACCACTGATTAGAGTGGCCTTTTTGGTTGGGAGGTACCCTTAGTAAGGTTGATTAGGAGGTATAGGTCCTTGACACCAGGCTCAGAGGCATGATGATAATTTGATCCATGTTGATTACCCTTGTGAAGGGCTGGGTTCTTCAATTGAAGAAACTTAGGGGACCAGTTGGTCTTGGTTGGGCGGTAAAGCCCTTGATGATATTTCTCTTTCCTCAAGTAATGATGATCAACATTTCAGCTTAATGAAGACTGCATAATGGGATAGTTCCTTCTGCTAATTCAGGTACAAATAAATGTTCATTTGAGTACTTTATTGTGAGTACTTTATTGCTACATTTACTGTTTTGTAATTAATGCATTGCTCAAAGCTAGTTTGAATGGAAAAGATAGATAGTTAATCGCTTTACTTAGTTATGAATGAAAGTTAATGATGCCCTAGCAGTTACTCTTCAGATCGTTATTTTATGCTTGATGAAACCCTAGATGGAATAGATAGTTAGTATTGTCAGATGAAGTTTGGCAGTCAGTTTCCATTTCATAAACCATAGAATAGCAACTGTTATATTTGTTTCATAGCTGCAGAATTTGTTCGTTACTTTTTGGAAGCAAGAAAAGTAGTTATTATCTTTCTGTAATTTTCTGATATATGTTTACAGTTAAAAGTTTTACATTCAGCTGAAAATGGAAATTATATGAATGGTATGATGTAACGACATCAGATTTAACTTTCTTTTCCGTCTAACTACAAAAGAAAACCCTAGTTTGACAGTTATTTAGTTATATTCTTCCGTGAAACGGGTGGAGGAAATAGTTAGATGTTTCACTTCAGCTGAAACTGAAAACTTAGAAGTTAGTTGGAGATTCAATTGTCTTAGTTGAACTTGATTTGGAAACCCTAGTTGATAACAAGCCAGTTGGACTTCAGTTGAAAGTTAGTTTTTAGTTGAATTTTCAAACTATAAACTGGATAAGTTTTTACAAACATACATATATATACATATGTATACATATGTATATATATATATAGTATATGTATACATATATATTTAGATATATATACATATATATACATATACTATATATATGTGTATATGTATATATACATGTGTATATATATATGTATATACATGTATATATACATAAATGTGTATATATATGTATATATATATATATGTATATACACATACATATATATACACATGTATATATATATATATGTATATATACATATATATATATATATATAAGCTCATAATATCATATCATTTGCAATCTTATGCGGAAAACAAAGCTCATAATATCATATTATAATTATAAAAGCTTGCTTACAATATGTTGACAATATGCATATAGATTTCTGTTCATCTAGAACGCTCGAGGCGTAGGAGAGAGCATACGTCTGATATGTAGACACAGGGACCTTAAACCTAGACCTTAGACTCCTATCTAGAAATCTCCCAATGATAAGAATGAGGCGTTCCCAGCAATTTATAGAAGGGGCAGAGCTTGTAACCTCAAGGCAATTTACAATAAATTTGGAGTCCGTCCATACAAGAATGACACGTGTCCCACTACCTATTGCACTATGGAGGAGACAGTTGTTAAGTAGTCTGTCATAAACACTAACATAGTGGAGAATAAAGACATTCACTTTTTGGACACCCGTGAGTGAGAGGGGTCCACTTAACACTCGTAAGTGGATACGAGGATCTTGCTTTTTCTGACAGGGTTGCTTCCTGTTGTCACTTCTTAACGTGGGTGGCATCATGGCATAGACAAGCCCATGTGCTAGCTAATCAGAATGGTACTGGATCTAATAGTTCATTAGGTAACATATGGTAGACTAATTCCCAATCTTCGGACCGGGGGTTGAAAGCATAATCTAGTTGGATCCGGTAATCTTGAGAGTAAGCTCGGTCCATTTCAATTCTTCGTGCAAGGGAGGCAGGCTTTAATTTGATCTCCATATCTTCAATCCTGACTTCTGATTTCCATCTGGTTTCTAAAGGGTATAGCTCAATTCTAGGGATATCATATCCTGTTTTAGGATAATGAGTCAGATATTGTGTCATTGAGTTGCACATCTTACTCCAAAGCTGAGGATGTATGAAATTTAAGAATCCTATCATATTTGGATTGAATCGTGCTCCTATTAGATCAGTATAGTCTTCAAATTCATTTTGGTCAAAGCTTATCCTGCCAATGAATCCATATTTCAAATTTTTAAGCAAATTCAATTTGCTTGGCTTAGACCAATTCATACCCAATAATCCTTTAATCCTAATATGAAGTCCATCATTTCCACACCAATGCCTCATTGGAGCTTTATCTAGACCTATAAGAGCCTTAAATTCTTCCTCTTTATCTGAATCTACTAACCCTTGTCCATGATAGTATTTGATCTTTTGTCTTAGATCAAGAAGCCATTTATTGAGGAAGTATGATTCTAGTAATAATCGAACAATGTCTTCAGGAAGACATGGAAGACTTAATCTTATTCCATTACCATATTCTACCATATACATAGGGGTTCCATCCATCCTGTACCAATCTGGGGCATTGAATTCTAAATCATGATAAATGGATCCAACAAGTTCTCTTGTCAAAGCATCAGCAAAAAGATTATTGTCACCCTTGATCCATTCTATATCAAAGTCATAACCAAGAGATTCAAAATACCATTGGGCTATCCTTCCTTGGGCTATATCCTTGTTGGGCTTCTTTTTGAGCAGACTCCTCATGGTTGGGCTATCAGTGCGAACTATGTAATGTCCCCTTCCAGTTGACATCTCTCAGTTCTTGAGATTAGCCTACTATGTGGCCCTCGTAGGCTGATAGGGTGGATAGAGGGTCTTGTTGAGGCATGGCTTGGCTTCAATTATCAGAATCAATTAGTTTGGCTTTCGTTCAGGGTCTTTTGGACATCATTTGCTTGACTTACTATTTTTAGTAATTGGAGACACTCAGTGGAGCACCCCTGCTATTTTTAGTAGTATGGTCTGGTCATATGCAGATTCAGTCACTTATCATCCGGCTTCAGACAGTTTGTCATTTGGACTTCTATTGAGAGAGATATTAATATTTATTTGCCAAAATAAATATTAATTTAATTGAAGCTTATATTATAAAGTTATAATATAATTTAATATTATAACTTAAGTGACTTTTTGAAGGGGGTCGACCATCATGAAGAAGGGGCCACTTTTTAATTAATTATTATAATTAAAAGGGCGTCCAAACTATTGAAAGATTAAAAGTGAAATTCAAGTTTTATTTAAATGATGCTTTTTTGAAAGAAATTGACCCAATTGAGAAGATATAAGTTTTCTTTGAGAGAACTTCATTCATTATGATATGAAAATCGATTTTAGCCAATTTCTTCTTCAGAGAATGAAGCCAAGGGTTTTAGTTGTCGTTTGCATTGGAGAACGAGCCATCTTCAGTGTTTGTAGTTCAGAGGCTGTGAAATATCAACTGATTTATTGCTTGCAGTTGAATAGCTTCATTCAGAAGTTATTACAGAGTTCATTGTGTAGTTATTATTCAGGGTTTGATTCAATAATTGTCCGGAGATAGTGATATTCTTGAGCGGCTGGGTTTGATATACATCTGGCACATTTCCCAAGGTGGTACGGATTTATGCATTGCTGGTTTAGGGCCATACTTCTCAGCTTGAGGGCCGTACTTCTTCCACAAGCTTGGACGCCTTGCTTTTTGGTCTTCTTTTGTTATAGGATGGGACGCCTTGATCTCTGGGATAGCTTGCACCAATCTCGAGGCTGGAGAATGCTCTCTTGAGGTCTGCCGTACTCAATCTTCACCAATCTTGGCGGCTGCAATAACCAGGTTTTCTGGATAAATGTTATTGCTTTTTACTATGCATGTTGTCCGATCATAGATGTAATCAGTTTGGAAGAACAATAAATATTCTGGCATCAATATATCAATTAGATTCCGTCATATTACGCACTGCAATATTTTATTTAAATTTTGCAAGCATTTTCTTTCAAAATCGCACCAATATCTTCATGAGCAAAAACCACGAAAAAATAAGAAACACTCAAAAACAATCAGTTCCGAAATTGTAAGAAAACGAGTTTCTACAGTGGTATCAGAGCCAGGTTTCCTGCCATCCTGAGGGTTTGGGATTCATATGCAGCCACAGGAGGTTGGGCCTTAGATATTACACTCGCAAGAGAGCTTTGTTTGACAGGGAACAAGAATTGAACAAGTAGCTGGGTACCATGGCTGACAGAACAGAGGTTCCTCGTGATCCTCGGGATGACGATGCAGAGGTCAGGCAGATTCGTAGAGATTTACAGACAGGTCAGCAGCAGGTAGCTGATGTATTACAGCAGTTGACCACAGTGATACAAAGGAGAGAGCATTACAGGAACAGGCAGGATAGGAGGCCTAGACATCAGAATAGTGACCTGAAGCACACAACAAACAAGCTCACCTTAGCTATCTTTGACGGCAGCGGTAAGGTTACAACAGAGACTTGGATCAGTAAGCTGGATACTTTCCTTGCATTGCGTCCCATGGCTGAGGAGGATGCTATTAGATATGCTACTTTGCATCTTGAGGGGGCAGCCTATGACTAGTGGCATCATGGGATGGTGACACTTCAGCATGATCGTATCACCACTTACCAGGAGTTCGTGGACAAATTGGTGGAACGGTTTGACAAGAAGGATCCTGAGACTTATTTCAGAGATTTGGCCCAGTTGAGACAGGTTGGTAGCTTGGAGGCTTACATAGGAGACTTCTAGCGGTTATCTGTGATGGTTCCTAACATATCAGAGAGGCGTTTAGTTGTACTCTTCGTGGAGGGATTGTTGGAGCCAATGAGAGGATGGATCAAAGCATTTGATCCTCTTTCATTACAGGAAGTGATGAAGAAGGCCCGCAGCATGGAACTTGCAGCTCCATCTAGCAAGTTCAATTCCAGGAATACTTCTTCATTCAAGGACAACAAGGGATTCAATAAAAATGAGAAATCTAATTTTAAGAGTGATTCAAAAGGGAAATCAGCAGCACCCTTGGATCGTGAGACTCTTAACGATTTGCGCAGGAAGAAGCTTTGCTTCTACTACATGGGTTCCTATGACGCTAACCATGATTGTCCTTTGTGGCCTAAGGGTAAGGCCAATAGAGTTATAGAGTTATGTGGGCTTATTATGAGGATTTGGAATCTGAGAACTCCGAGCAGCAGGAGAGTTCTGAGGAGTCAGAATCAGAGGCTTCAGAGCCTAAGGTGGGGGTAGAGTCAGAGCTCCAACTCCAGGAAGCACGGTTGTCTAGCATTCAGCAGGAGGGATCCTTCAGACTTTGTGGAGTTTTGGCTGGTCAAAAGGTTATCACCCTTTTAGACACAGGTGCCACCCATAATTTTATCGATGCCAGATTTGTGGTGAAGCGTGGACTCATAACCGAAGAGTTTGAGGGAATTCGGATTAAGGTGGTTGATGGTTACACTCTTAGGTGTGACCGTATGATTAAGGATCTTCCTTTGCGCCTGAATAATTATGAATTCAAGGCTGATTACTATGTGGTGAATATGGGCGATATTGATTTAGTTTTGGGCATGAAGTGGCTTCATTCCCTTGAGGAAGTTACACTTCATCTCAAAGACATGGAGATCTGGTTCGAGGTGGATGGGAAGGCTTATACTGAAGGCCATCCGAGACAGTAACGTCAGGACTATCTCCTTCCGACGGATGGAGAGACTTATGTGTCATGACATGGTTGAGTGGGCTGCCGAGTGCACTTTGACACCTACACAGGAGGGACAACATAAGACCGAATATCATCCTGACATTCAGCAGTTGAGAGTTAAGCATGGGAAGGTTTTCAGTGACATTCCACTAGGGAGACCTCCAGACAGGGGTATTGAGCACATCATAGAGCTTGAGGAGGGCGCCAAGCCCATCATGATTACTGCTTACAGACATCCAAAGCGGCTTAAGGATGAGATAGAGAAGACTATCAAGGAGCTGCTTGCTATGGGTCACATTCGACCGAGTAAGTCACCATTTGCTTCTTCAATTGTTCTAGTGAAGAAGAAAGATGGTACACTTCGTATGTGCATAGATTACAGAGTCCTAAATAAGAGGACTATTAAGAACAGGTATCCCATACCCTGTATAGATGAGCTTATTGATGAGCTCCATGGTGCCTGTTACTTTTCGAAGATAGACTCGAGATCGGGATATCATCAGATTAGAGTTCGTGAATAGGATGTTGAGAAGACCGCTTTCCGCTATCATTGTGGACACTTTGAGTTTGTGGTTATGCCATTTGGGCTAACCAATGCTCCAGCGACATTCCAGTCTATCATGAACAGGGTCTTCCACTCACATCTGAGGAGATATGTACTTGTCTTCTTTGATGATATTTTGGTTTACAGCAGGACAGGGCAGGAGCACTTGGCTCATTTGGATACAGTACTTAGCATTTTGGAGAGGGAGTCCTTGTATGCCAAGGAATCCAAGTGTAATTTAGGGATGATTGAGTTGTTATACTTAGGCCATATTATCAGTGCAGAGGGAGTGCGGATGGATCCTGAGAAGATCCGTGCTATCGTAGATTGGCCTACTCCAGCATACCTTACACAGTTGCGAGGATTCCTTGGGTTATGTGGTTTCTATCGCAGATTTGAATGTGGATATTCACGCCATGCAGCATCTATGACAGATTTGTTGAAAAAGGGTGCATTCATTTGGACTCCTGAGGCATAGGAGTGTTTTGTGAGGTTCAAGGAGCTTATGACTACATGTTCAGTGTTGGCACTGCCGGATTTTACGAAGCCTTTTGAGCTTCAGTGTGATGCTTCTGGTGAGGGCATTGGAGCAGTGGTTATGCAGGACAAGCACCTGATTGTTTATGAGAGCAGAAAACTCAGAGGACCAGAGAGGGTTTACAGTATATATGATAAGGAAATGCTGGCCATAATGCATGCCTTGGCCAAATTCAGGCAATATTTAGTGGGCAGTAAGTTTTGTATTAAAACTGATCATAATAGCTTGAGGCATTTCCTAGGACAACGAGATTTGAATGACCGTCAATATAAGTGGGTGAGCAAGTTATAGGCATATGACTTTGACATCACCTATATCAAAGGTACACAGAATGTTGTTGCTGACGCTCTTTCACGCCGGCCTTATCTGAGTTTGTAAAGAACCGGAACTAATTTTTTCCAATTTTTCAATATAGCAACTCAACAAACAAGAACCCGTTAGGGTTAGTTCAAATCAAACCAGCAGTTACAAATAACTCGTTGCCAAGAATGCGCACTCAATCTCAACACGAGAGAGGCTGTCATATGGCAAGAGGATCATCAGTACATTAAATCAGAACTGCAACTGAAAGTACTCGACACCAAGTATGTGCTACCCAAATCCAAGATGGAAATGAGGCGACCATATGGCGGAGATATAAAGAAATACAATGTAACTTCAGAATGTAAAGTAGGCGGCAAGCCAGCCTCTTCCACTTATCCAGTGGGTATTACCAAACTAGAGAGAACAAGTACATAAAGTAAATAGGCGGCAAGCCAGCCTCTTCCACTTATCCAGTGGGAAATAGAGTAAAGTAAAGAGCAGAAGAGAGAATGCTGATAGTACTATTGTTCAGCTTACAAAATATCAGAAGATGCCTGCAATGAACAAGATTAGAAGCTCTCCACTGCTGCAGTAATAGATATGATCATTCCAAGGTTAATTATGACCTTCCAGACACAAACTCTTCACCGAAATGCGAATTACTCAAGACTGATATAACAGACCAGCAACTTGAAATGCTAAACCAGCAACACAGAACCCTACTAAAATGCTTGCAACTCACACTATACTCACCCGAATGACTCCAAATAAAATGCACTAGCTTCCTAGAGTGATGGCGCCCAAATAAGAACCCAAAGACTAACCCAAAATCTGGGATATTATTTTTTGCACAAACTTCAAGAAACCCCAAATGGTACGGCTCAACAAGAGGGGCGATTTTCCTTTATAAATTCCAATCCTCAATCAAAAAATCTGAAACTTGTCACAAAGGGGCGCCCTTGCCAAGGAAACAAAATGAGATAATACCCAGAATGATAATAAATTTATTTTCAAAGATATGAGTGAAACTATAGATTTAGTTTGACTTCAACAACTCTAGAAAATGATAAGAAATGCAATATACTGAACTTCTAATGACAAAACAACACTACAATGCAAACCTCACTACAAAAAATTCACTCAAGACAAGCAAACCTCTCCACTAGGTGCTATCTCTCAAGCACGAAGTCGAGCCAAGGCTAGGAGGCATTCATTCCTTGAAGCAGTCCAGCACCATTTCGGCAGCATAACAATATTCAAGACATAAGATGAGAAATGAAGTCCCAAAGCTCCCTTTTATAACTTTGAGAAGACCCTCCAGAAGCTTCCAGAAGGTGCGCCCTAACTTCAAGATGCTTTTAGGTTTTGACCATTGACCAAGCATAAAGTGGCGCCCCATTTCAAGTGAGATATAAAACATTTTTAAATAAAATATCAAGCTCTCCAAGGGTGGCGTACTTTTCTTTTTGAGCATTTTTTGACCCAAGAACATCAAATATTTCTTAATGAAATAAACACCCTCAAAAGTCCCCTTTTTAAAAACAACATAAAGTTGTCTCATTAGGCCAAGGGGTCCCAATATTAAATTATAACATTTTTTAATTAAAATACTTATCTCTCCAGAAATGCACCAAAATGCCAGAAACATCAATACCAACTGAACCGTTAGAAGGAGAGAATCAACTGAACTAAAACCAGCCTGTCCACTGCCAAAAATAGAATTTACTAGAAATAGTAAATTCTGAAAGTTACCCGGATTGAAGCGCATGCGCCACCATTGCGAAGCTTTCTGAAAACCCAGAAAGAATCCGCAATCCAAAATCCCAAACTCCAGGATGTAGCCGTCATAACTTACTAAAAATAGTAAGTCCAGAAAGGTTGCCTGACGCAGTTGCAAGTCATACCTCTGCGAAGCTTTTTGAAAACCCAGAAGGAATCCAGAATCCAAACACCCAAACTCCAACAAGCAAAACCCTAAATCTTCAAAAGAAACCACCAAGCAGTTGGGAACCCTAATTCTACCTCTAACTAGCCGACAACGCACAGGGAAAAGGCCATCAGTCACTGAAAAGTGTAGAGCTAAAAACGGGGACATTACAGAGTTCTATGGTACAGATTGCAGAGGATTGGAGGCACTTGATTGTGGCAAAGTATGCCAAGGATACATGGGCATTTGGTATTGTTGAGGGATCTATTGTGGACACTAGGTACACACTTGATCATTTACAAGAACAGGATTTTTCTTGATCCCAGGATCAGAGGTGAAGAACACCATTCTGCGAGCTTTCCATGATGTACCTACAGCAGGGCATCTCGGGTACTTCAAAACATATAGACAGGTTCGAGAGATTTACATGGGCCTTAAGGCAGATGTTCTTCAGTATGTGCGTGAGTGCCCTGTTTGTCAGCAGAACAAGCAGGAGAACACGTATTCGGTAGGGTTGTTGTAGCCACTTCCGATTCCTGAGGAAGTGGGAATGCTTGTCGATGGATTTTATTACGGGCTTGCCTAAAGCCCAGGGACGTGATTGCATATATGTAGTTGTGGATCGGTTGACGAAGTATGCCCACTTCTTTCCGATCACCACTACTTACACAGCTACACAAGTAGCAAAAGTATTTTTCCGTGAGGTTTTTAGATTACATGGGTTGCCTCGGAGCATAGTTAGCGACAGGGATAGTCGGTTCCTGAGTCACTTTTGGCAGGAGGTATTCAAACTTTGTGGGACCGAGCTTACACTGAGCACTAGTTACCACCCGTAGACCGATGGTCAGACGGAGATAGTGAATAAATGGGTGGAAGGCTACCTCAGGAATTACATTGCAGGGCAGTAAAAGGCGTGGGTCAAGTGTATATACTTATGTGAGTATTGTTACAACACCACCTACCGCATGACCATTCAGATGTCTCCATTCATGGCATTGTACGGGTATGAGGCGCCTAGTTTTCTTGATTTGCTACTGAGTGACAGTAGAGTGCCTAGTGCGGGAGACTTATTGCAGGAGAGCCAGGACATTATAAGGGCTCTTAAGGAAAATATTGCTAAGGCACAGAATCAGCAGAAGCAGTATGCATATCAGAAGAGGAACGAGAGATCTTTTGAGGTGGGAGACATGGTATATCTCATGCTGCAGCCCTACCGACAGTCTACTCTTAGGAAGAGTGGATCAGAGAAGCTCAAGCCACGGTACTATGGTCCTTTTAGGATTGTCAGGCGTGTGGAAGAGGTGGCTTATGAACTAGAGCTTCCAGCGGATAGTAAGGTCCACAATGTTTTTCATGTGTTACGTCTCAAGAAGGCGTTAGGACATCGTGTGGTACCTTCAGCAGTATTGCCTCCCTTAGATGACGAGGGAAAGTTGATTTTAGCACCTGAGTCTATCTTGGAATACAGGGAAAGACAACTACGAAGGAGGACTATCAAGGAATATCTGGTGAAGTGGAGGGATTTACCAGTGGAGGATGCTATGTGGGAGAGTGAGGAAATTTTGCAGCATCGTGAGTTGAGATTGCTTGAGGACAAGCAATTTCAGGAGGGGCGAACTGTAATGTCCCCTTCCAGTTGACATCTCTCAGTTCTTGAGATTAGTCTATTATGTGGCCCTCGTAGGCTGATAGGGTGGATAGAGGGTCTTGTTGAGGCATGGCTTGGCTTCAGTTATCAGAATCAGTCAGTTTGGCTTTCGTTCGGGGTCTTTTGGACATCATTTGCTTGACTTACTATTTTTAGTAAGTGGAGACACTCAGCGGAGCACCCCTGCTATTTTTAGCAGTATGGTCTGGTCATATGTAGATTCAGTCACTTATCATTCGGCTTCAGACGGTTTGTCATTTGGACTTCTATTGAGAGAGATATTAATATTTATTTGCCAAAATAAATATTAATTTAATTGAAGCTTATATTATAAAGTTATAATATAATTTAATATTATAACTTAAGTGACTTTTTGAAGGGGGTCAACCATCATGAAGAAGGGGCCATTTTTTAATTAATTACTATAATTAAAAGGGCGTCCAAACTATTGAAAGATTAAAAGTGAAATTCAAGTTTTATTTAAATGATGCTTTTTTGAAGGAAATCGACCCAATTGAGAAGATATAAGTTTTCTTTGAGAGAACTTCATTTATTATGATATGAAAATCAATTTTAGCCAATTTCTTCTTCAGAGAATGAAGCCAAGGGTTTTAGTTGTTGTCTGCATTGGAGAACGAGCCATCTTCAGTGTTTGCAATTCAGAGGCTGTGAAATATCAGCTGATTTATTGCCTGCAGTTGAATAGCTTCATTTAGAAGTTATTACAGAGTTCATTGTGTAGTTATTATTCAGGGTTTGATTCAATAATTGTCCAAAGATAGTGATATTCTTGAGCGGCTGGGTTTGATATACATCTGGCACTTTTCCCAAGGTGGTACGGATTTATGTATTGCTGGTTTAGGGCTGTACTTCTCAACTTGAGGGCCGTACTTCCACAAGCTTGGACGCCTTGCTTTTTGGTCTTCTTCTGTCATAGGATGGGACGCCTTGATCTCTGGGATAGCCTGCACCAATCTCGAGGCTGGAGAATGCTCTCCTGAGGTCTGCCGTACTCAATCTTCACCAATCTTGGCGGCTGCAATAACCAGGTTTTCTAGATAAATGTTATTGCTTTTTACTATGCATGTTGTCCGATCATAGATGTAATCAGTTTGGAAGAACAATAAATATTCTGGCATCAATATATCAATTAGATTCCATCATATTTCGCACTGTAATACTTTATTTAAATTTTGCAAGCATTTTCTTTCAAAATCGCACCAATATCTTCATGAGCAAAAACCACAAAAAAATAAAAAAACACTCAAAAACAAGCAAAAACAATAAGTTCCGAAATTGTGAGAAAACGAGTTTCTACAAACTATAAATTTAACTGGCTTAAGGAAGATTTTAAAATTTTCAATACCTTTTTTAACAGCCAAGATTTCCTTTTCAAATATGTGATATCTGCTTTGTTTCAGTAAATGTTCCATACCTGTAACCGCAGATATTTTGCTTGCCATTTCCTTCTTCCTGTATCAAGACAGCAGACCAAGTGTTGTCAGAAGCATCAACATATAAATAAAGTGGTAAATCAGGAGTAGGAGTTTGCAGTGAGGGCAGATTTTGACATTTCGATTTTATTCTTTGGACTGCCTTTGTAGCCTCTAGAGACCAACCTTCCTTTCCTTCCTTCAGATGTGATTGGATTGTTTTGCAGTCCTCGGCCAGACCTTTGTAAAAAGGAGACACATAATTTAGGCATCCAAGAAATCTTTGAATTTGCTTTTTATCCTGAAGAATATAAGGAAAATCCTGAATTCGCTGAAGGATATGTGGTTGAAGCTGAATCTTGCCCTTGTTTAGATGTAAGCCAAGGAAGTCGATCTGTTCTTTCCTAATCACCATCTTTTTTGCTGTTAGACATATCCTGCGCTTTTCTATGGCTGCATATAATTCTTCTAGATGCTGCATATGGTCAGTTTCAAAATCAGAAAACACAAGTATATCATCTATATAAATAGCACAAAAGTCCTTTAGATGCCGTAGAGCTTGGTCCATCCTTCTCTGGAAGTAAGCTGGGGCTGTGCATAGACCAAAGGGCATGTCATGTCCCCAAAATTAGAACACTCTGAGATACAAATAAGTGAAAATGAATAACACAATACATATTAAAATTATAAAAGAAAATATTGTCGTTTTAATATATTTATCATTACAATCATAAGATAATATTGTAATTATAAATATATATTGACGATACACAATAAAATACATTAATATGAATACTATCATAATTATCAAATAATTATTAAGAGATAATATTATAAATATTAAAATATTCATTTAAATAATAAATATAAATAATACTATAAATAAAAATAATATTACAAATAAATTAAAAATAAAATAATAAAATATAATACATATCAAAACAAAATAATAAAATGAATATAATTGAGATATCATTAGGGAATGTTTAACTAAAAGTCATGTCCATTTGTGGGGTTATCTCTATTCAAAGAGATGCGTCTCTTCATGGAGATATAAGGATATAAAATAAGGGAGTGGAAGATAAAAAAAATATATATGATATACACATCAGATTTTAAGAAGAAGATAAAAGAGTAAAGGAATGAAGATGTTAAAAAGAGATCTATCAATAGTGTGTAGAGAACAATAAAATATAAATTAGAAAGGTTTGGAATTAGTTTTCAAAAGGCAGCAATCATTTCAAAAGGTTGTGTCCTTTCTAATGAATGTCGCTTTTCAAAAAGATACATCTTTTCATTTGAATGTGAAGATATAAAAATGGAGAGAATGAGATATGTATAGAAGGAAGAAGGAAATAGAGAATAGAATGGGAAACAAGAGACAAAATATAGACGACAGATCATCTGAAATTTATAGACAGGCAGATGGAAAATAGATAAGTATTTTATGAATATAAGGAGATACATATTTTATGAATTTAAATAATAAGTTAGATAAATGTTTGTATATTTAAATAATGATGTTGATAAATACATCATGGATTTAAATAATAGTCTAATTAATAGTAATTCATACATGATGCTATTTATTTAATGTTATCTATTTTTTTATGGATTGCATGGGGAATAATAAATCATGCATGCTACTAGTTATCTTATAACATTGCTGATATGATCCATTGACATTATTGATGTAATTATATATATATATATATATATACAATAAAGATACTTGTAGCAATTATTGAGCCTTATAAGTAATTGTGATTATTTGATAGAAAAATGAATAAATTTACGAATGTCTTTTGATCAGGAAAAAAAGAAAAAGAATGCAATATGAACACTAGACCATCATGAAAGGATATCTTCAAGAAATCAAGGCAGATTTAGAGTAATCCCAAAATGGGGACATTACAGGGCATAACATTCCATTCATAGAGCCCTTGGGGAACTGAAAATGTTGTCTTATATCTATTTGATTCTTTGACCTTAATTTGCCAGAAACCGGACTTGCAGTCGAACTTTGAAAACACTTTTTTGGTAGCAGCCCTTCTAATTAAATCAGTACTAAAGGGGATCAGATAATTGAAAGGAAGAATAATATCATTCAGAGGCTTATAATTAATACAAAACCTCTTTTTACCTCGCTCCTTTTCTACTATTTTGTCAACCAGGAATGCTAGGTATGAAAATGGACTTTTGCTTGGGCAGATGAATTGTCCTTCTAACAATTCATTTAGATGTTCATCCATTTCTTTTACTTCAGTAGGGCTCATCAAGTAGGCAGGCTCATGAGGGATTACTGATTGACATTCTGGCCGTATCTGAATTTCACATTCTTCGTGATCCTGGGACTAGAATTGCAATGGGTTCATGCTGCAACATTTTGTCTCAAACCTTTGTCTGATGTCTTCAAACATATCAGATGCATCTTCTGTTAGTTCCTTAATTGATTCTTTTTTTGCCTTTTTCCCACTATTTTCAAATTTATGATTGACTATTTTGAGAGCAAGGATGTCAATCTGTCCATCTTCATGTCTGAGTGAGATGTTATGTTTCCAGAAATGAAGAGGCTTGTATTTAGTAAGGAATAGGTATCCTAACAGAACATCATCTTCTAAATCATTGTATTCTATAAAGTCTGTTACAAACATTTTACCCATTATTTCAATGTGGACATCTTGAGCATACCGTCCCATGTGAATCCTTTCTCCATTGATTGCATAGCTATGTGGTAAATCAAGCCGTGGCTTCCAAAATTCTGGAGGAATAGCTTTGGTTTGGGCCAAAGATCTTGAAGAACCTGTATCCACAAATGCATCCATGGGGATTTTCTTATATCCTGGGAAACAAAAGTTAAGTCTAATATAATTCCCATTATTAGCTAACAATAATGAGCATGACTTATCCCTGGTTTTTTGTACCACACTATTACCACTGCTGCTTTTGCCTTCTTCCTCCTGGGAGGATATTTTTTCCGATCCTGAGTGTTGCTGGTCTGCTTTGAACAAAAGGTCTTTGATTTCTCCTATTGTGGAAGAAAGATTTCTGATTTCCTTCTGCCAAGTCTTCAGCAGGCGTTGGAGATATGATACATCATTCATCAAGAGATCAATTTTTTTAAAAATAGCAATTATATCAGTATCAGTATCAGATGTTTTATGTTTTGAAGAATGCTTGGATGAAGAAGGTTTGTCTTTTTGCCATGGAGGGATCTTGTAACCATGATCAACTTCTTGATCTTGTAACCATGATCAACTTCTCTTTTAGAGCCTTTAGTAGGCTTTTTTCTCTGTTTGAGTTCTTTTTCAATTAAAACCTTGTCTAACTCTAACTATTTGAGGCGAGCCAAATGCTGGTGAACAACTTTCTTTCTTTCTTCTTTAGTTCCTGCCAATTTGTAAGGATCCTTTGACTTCTCAATTTGTTATTTTACTTGAATATCCTTTAGTGTGTCCTTGAGAAGTGTAGTAAGGAAATCTTCATCAGGATCAGAGGTACAATCATTTGACTCAAAACTATAATGTTTTTGCATTTTCCTATTTCTGTCCTTCAGATCCTTGAATTTCATCATAAAACTTGATTCAGGATCAATTTCTACTAATTCATACAAATTATTCATTTCAACAGAAGTATTCCTAATATCAACAATTTCCCATCCTAGATTTTCATATTCAAACATAGCATATATCCTAGTGCTAGGATTAAGCTTTTTTGGACAATTGGTAGCATAATGGAGTCCTTTGCAAATAAAACATTTGATTCCTTTAGGGACCTTCCTATCTCTTTTCTTTAACAAGTATGGCGGTGATTGTCTAGAGAACTTTCTTCTCTTGTAGGGAATTTCCTTATATCGTTTTTTGGTGCCATATTTTCCATGCTTGCTGCGTTTGAAGGTGTATTCTCCTTCATGATATTTGCTTTTAGAACACCTTTTGCATCTACATTTCCTTCTGCAGCCCCTTTTCTTGAATTGCCTTAGTTGTTGGAAATCTTTCGATTGGTTTATAGGAGAAAGATCACAAAATTCTTTAAGGTTACAAGTATAATTGTACTCCTCCCGATTGAGCTGCAGAGTGCCCAACAAGCATTGTTTCTCCAACTTATATCTAATCAATCTTTTAATGGTTGGAAAACTTACATCATCAAGCTGCTTGTGTTCTTTTCGGATGATGTATT
Source organism: Sequoia sempervirens (assembly GCA_007258455.2). NCBI lineage: Eukaryota > Viridiplantae > Streptophyta > Pinopsida > Cupressales > Cupressaceae > Sequoia > Sequoia sempervirens. The sequence goes on from VDFB02266384.1 coordinate 88,963, forward strand.
CTTGTGCCCAAGCTCCTAATCTACATGGAAGTGAATTGAGATAATACTGTTTTGTTGTGAGATCATGCATTTTATTTCCTGCAACCATGTATGATTCAAACATACAATTATATTCGTCAAATTTTGCTAGATTCTTGAGTTTCATTGATTGCAGTATCTTGTTTGCTTCAAGAGCTTGATTAGATATATCATCACAAAATAAATCAGTAAGCAACCATTTAAATTCATCAAAACCAACTTGGAAAACATCATCTTTACCCAAGTTTCTCTGATCTATATACAAAGGATCTGCAAATTGCTCTTGGGTTACTTTTGGTCCTTTTCCTTGATCTGGAAAATTGTTCCACCAATTTCTTAATTTACTAGACATTAATTTGATAGCATACAAAACCTTTGCCTGTTTTGTCCATGAACCACTTCTTTCAAACATGATTTCAAGGGTATCTGTCCATGTATAGATAACATCATAGGGATTCACCAACTTATCAATGTTCAAAATATAACCACTAGAAGCATAGGGTCTCATTTGTTCCGGTTTAAGATTTTCAGTGACCAGTTCTTGCATCTCTATATCCATTGTTAATTTCTTTAGTGACTCCCATGGTTCTTTTTCTTCAACTTGCTTATAACTAGAGAAATCTAATTCTAACTCATCAAAATCATTATCTACAGAGGACTCAGAATCACTCAAACTATCAGACAAAACTAAAGTATTAGCATTAGATGTCTCAGCTTTAGATTCTTTATTAGCGAAACCAGGCTCATCCATGTATACTGGCTCCGTTTGTTCTTCTTCTACGCCCAATTCCTCAAGCCAATCTTTCAAATGTTCTTCTTTATTTGCTAAACTATGTTCCTTTATTTTAGGCATAGGAACATGGGGTGTTGACTTATGAGAAGGTTTTCTAGAGGATGAGGCTATCACTTCTTCTTTCTTTTCAGTTACTAAACTTTTGCTTCTCTGAATAATTACTTTCTTTTGCTTTGGGGGAATTGGTGGCCCAACATCCTTACCCTTCTTGGCTCTATCTTCTTCTTCAGAGCTATCTCAAACAGTTTGTGAAACTCTTATCTTTTTAGTGAGCATTCTGACCTTTTCTAATTTCTTGGCAGCATAATCTAGGAGAGTCTTATTCTCAAGGTCATTTACTTTCCTTATTGTCTCAAAGTTCTATTGGTCATCATAAATATGTGTGAGATAGCTATCCTGGTGTTGTAGGTTAGAGACAATAGTTTTAACACTCGTGTACCTTTTTCACATCGTAGCTTACACCAACAAGATCATTGGACAGAGTGGACGTATACTGTTCAGATCTAAGAGTAGAAGTATATATTTTTTGTTGATCAGCTGAAACATTATCTAATTTATTTACAGCTTCTAAACACAAATCACCAAAAAATCTAACATCAACAACCATGTCATCTATATTTTCTTGAGCTGAGATCATCCATTGAGAAATCCAATTTCTTTGGGCTTCTGAATTCTTTTGTTTTCTTCCCAGATCTGTATGAAATCTGGCCTCATACCTGCCCCATAGCCTTTTATCAGAATTAATGACAGTGAATGTTTCAGGGGTTGGCCATTTGCCAGGCTCATATCCAATTATGTCTTGTTCTTGATTATTCATTTCCATCTTATAAATTGTTTTCTTTTCAGATCCAGCTCGTGGGAGCTTTCCTTCGGGGATTCTTTCCCTCATCATGCATCCTTTTTCTCCCATCTTTGTGAGTTTGATCCCTTTACCCTTATGGTCTGATTTCTCATCCTTTTTGGGAGTCAAAGCAAGACGTTGGCTGACTTGATGAGCCAGTCTATCCATGATTTCGGGGTTACTGCTTAAATCAGACAATGTGGCCAAAGTAGCTCTTGATGGATAGGGATTGACAGAGGGTTGCTTATACATTGGGAAATGACTGGATGAACCTAAGGATTCCTCAAGATTGTAATCAATGTATGGCTTATTGGAAGTACTGGGAAAATTGTGGGATAAAGAATAAGACCTGAATGACATACTAGGTCTTCCACTAGTTGAGGCTTCAGGCTGCTCAAATAAAGTTTCATCAGGAAGGGACTTTAGATCTATGCTAGCTAGCCTTCGACTCTATGTACGGGGTCTTTCAAATATCCAACTTCTAGAAGGAGCTGGTAGTTCTTGGAGTCTAGGCTAGGATTGGTGTATGAGTTTTTCTATCACAGGGAAACCAATATCAATCCTAGTTGCATCTATATGTCTACCAAAGTCATCAACATTTGAGTTGGCTTCTGGATAACTTACCCCTACTGGAAATTTTGAGGATGGAAACATAGTATTCAATAAGCGATATATACATCTACCACCAATTGTGGCATAGACTGAATTAGGTTGCAGGATGACACCCTTAACTTGTAAAAGAAGTCAGAAAGGTGATTGCACATATTTATCATCAAGACTGATAGTAAAATTTGGGTGAACTGACATTTGAGCATCACCTCCTTTATTTTCATCAGAAGCTTTTGTGAGGCGACCTCTGAACTGACCAATGACTGCTTGATCCCAAATTCTACAATAGGTGTCTATTAAACTAGCAAAATACTCAGCACCAATGTCATAATTGAAATGAGGATGTAGGATGATTTCAACTAATGAGAAATGGACATGAAAAAATCCTTTTTCTTTCCAGCGTTTAATATCCTTGGGTAACAAAAAAGGAAGATAGACAAGGAAAATTCCTACACCAGATACTCTAAGATTTATCTCAGATTGACGCACAAAGTTCATCATTTTAGCCTTTATCCTTTTTTCAGGATATAAATGTGATGAGCCTAGCTAGCTCCAACTAAACCCTTGTAGTATTTTGCTTATCTTCTTGTGGTTTTTAGTTTTTTAAAGAATTTTTCTAGACAAAAGAGAAGTGGCGTACGACATATAAATGCTTATAAAACAATGTTCTGAGCTAATATTGATAGAATGAAACTGCAGAAGGTATTAAATAACTATAACAAAGAGATTACATATGATAGACATACCCGAAATGCTCCAGATTATTTAATTAAGAAAATATTCTAGTTTGCCAGCCAAGAATGATGAAGATTGATGAATTCCAGTGTAGAAGAGTACAAAATGAAATTTCCAGCTTGAAAACTGAGGCAAATGGACTGTAGTAGCTAGATGCCAAAGGAGAAGATGAAAAATCCTCAAGGAAGAAGGCGTTTGTCCTCAAAACTTCAAACGCCCTTGATAGAAGAGCCACACACTTCAAGAAGGAATCACGTCCTCAACAAGGAAGGTACGACCATGAAGCTGGAGTGTCCACCAGATGAAGAATGATGCCAATCTCTCAAACCCTCCTGTATTTTATTGAAAACTACTGAATACTGCACAAAAAATCTTGATTAAGCACTATAGAAACTCCTGAATTGAAGCTCCCGTTGTTGCAATCATTCAACTGATCTTTCACAGTCTCACAATCACAGATCTGTGAAGAATTGCCGTTCTCCAAAGATAAATCTCTTGAAACCCTTGTCTTAGAGAAACCAAACTCAACCAAAGCCAAAGGGAAAATATCAAATAGTCAAAAGATGAGTTCGATTTTTCCTTTGGTTGCTTATAAGACCCCAAAATGGCACGCATCCCTAAAAGTGACACCACTTTTTCATTTAAAAATACATTTAAATGTATTTTACACTTTTCAATAGTCAATAATTAAATAAGTGGGCGCCCCTTTCCATAAAGTGTTTTAAATTTCACTTAAATAAATTTAAGTGAATACTTTATTATAAAGTCAAGTCAACTTTATAATATTCCGTCAAATAAAGTTAAAACACTTTAATTTCACTAAAATATTAATATCTTGCTCATAACATATCGTATTGACGTGTCGTCAGAAGCTGTCAATCACTGAACTGTCGAGGTCTGCTGTGAGCCAATCACTGAACTCGAAGGATGGAAACTACAAAACCCACCAAATAAGGCCACTGACCCTCTAACCAAATCCTGTCAGCCTACAAGGGTCCAATAATAGGCCAACCCATCGAACTTTGATGCTCACGAAAAATGGGGACATTACAGTCTGCCCTCCTTGAAATTGCTTGTCCCCAAGCAAATGCGATTGCAAAGAAACTCCACTCCTTGGAAGGCCCAAGAGAAAAACTGTGATATGTCCCACACATCTCCAACTAACTCCCATAGCACCAACATAAACACAACTACGCCAGATATCCTTGGATCCCAAACCTAGAATGGAAATCTGCCATGTCTGATACCCTTCGACTTCCTCTGCGCAAAAATGATCTCAACTTCATCATGCTGAAAATGGTGAAGTAAACCCATGGGACCCATCCGAACTGCAACACTAACTTTGTCACCACTTGGATCCCAATATAATCTGTACACACATCCATCCGTACTATGACAACCAAACATAGCCAACATTTGACGAACAACATCAAAATGCTCAATAGCTGTGGCAGTCATGCTGTCATTCACCTTAAGTTGCCCAACCAAATGATGATGACTCAGAAATTGATTACTCCTATACAATCTTTCAGACTCAAAATCTGCACTGTGATATGAAGCTGAATCTACATCACTCACCTCATGATCAACAGCATCATGTGTGCTATCATCCATGTACACCTCAACATCTAAGGTACTACTACTATGTACCTCATAGGATGGCTCTACTCGCAAGGTAGAAGCTGCTGATATGACAGTATCTTCACACACTTCCACCTCCAATGTAATTGTATCACCATTGAACTCATGATCCTGGGATTCAGTGCCAATAAATAAACTTTTCGTTTTGTTTTCTAAGGTCTGATCTGGAAAATCAGACTCATTATGACATGAATCCACAACATACAATGCATCATTAGTACCCAATTCCTGAGTACTTTCATGTGCCAACTCATTGGTAGCATCCTGTACACTTGTAGTTACTGTTGTCCCATGTTGATGCAAAGTTTTACTCCTGCTGTCATGTAAATCACATCTGTTATGGGTTAACCTTTGCCTGTTGCAAGCTACGAGCTAACCTTTGTTGTAAAAGCATAAGTTTTTGCTGGGTATTATTTAGATGCTCCCAACACTTGGCTGCTCACATTTCTTTGATTTTTTTTTTTTGCTTACCACAATCCATCCGATACTCCATATAGCAGTCGAAGGAAAGATCATTTCTAATCTTCTTTGGAAGTGCAAGGTACTCTCTATAAGCAACATCTTCGGAACCCATGATTCAACTCTTGACTGGATAACCAAGAAAATGAAAAGCAAGAGTACTCTAATTTCCCATGACTTAAACTAAGATGCAACTATTCAAATGTGCACTTTCAACCAATATTATCAAAGCCTAAATCTTCCTTCTGTTCGTTAAACGGAAATGCTAGAAAGGGTTCGAAAGTATTTCTTTGATATCCAGGACCCTTGCGTGAGTAGTACCTATCAAACTTGTTCTGATGTGACCACATAGAAATTGCTAACCCTCCAGGCTGGCAGGATCAGAGCTCTGATACCACTGTGATGAGCCTAGCTGGCTCCAACTAAACCCCTGTAGTATTTTGCTTATCTTCTTGTGTTTTTTAGTTTTTTAAAGATTTTTTCTAGACAAAAGAGAAGGGGCGTACAACATATAAATGCTTATAAAACACTGTTATGAGCTAATATTGATAGAATGAAACTGCAGAAGGTATTAAATAACTGTAACAAAGAGATTACATATGATAGACATACCCGAAATGCTCCAGATTATTTAATTAAGAAAAAATTCCAGTTTGCCAGCCTAGAATGATGAAGATAATGCCCAAGTAAACTTATGAAAGTGTAATTAAATAATTAATTACACCAACACCCCCCCATAAGTGCAACTTAGGGAGAAGATTATTATGCAAATGATGCAAAGATGCAAAAGATGCAAAAGATGGGTCTCGACAACAAGGCCATGTTAGGTACCCATGCACAAAAGAAGAATCTCTCACAAATAGAGAAAAGGAGAAAAACCTTGTGGGAGAAAACTCCTCTCCAAAAGAGAGAAACACAAGACATGAAAAACATCACGGAAGCAGGAAGAAGCTGCAAACAACTGTCAAAAGATGACTGCTATGGTGCCGAAGAACCTACTCTGAAGATAGGATGATCAGGATCAAGAAGACAACAATCTGCATGAGTGCCCCCAATGACACTACTTAGATCAGATGGAAAACAAAGGAAAACACCTGGAACGAAGATACAGATGGCACAAGTACCAATAGTCTGAAGAACACTGATCAACTGAGAATGGAAGATTCCTTCCAAGGCGAAACCAAGGAAGCATTAGCACAAACAGTATAATACCCCCCATAATGCTCACTGGGAGAGCCTTACAGATCCACTGAAATGCTGTGTAACACCCTGTAGTACATGAAGGAGAAGAAACAATATTTGAAAGTGCATAAGAAAGCACCTGCAATTGAAAAAGTGGTGTGCAAAACAAAACACACATGCATGAGGCTGGAATCATATGGATTCACTATTGTCGTGGAGGGACACTCATTGGACAAAGGTGTGATGGAAAAAACAAAGGCACTACACAACCCCCCATGGCATTTTATAATACAGTGCGAGTACAAAATATGGCACAACCTTATGTGCAAAATCCCCAAAAATACATGTACAATAGTGTGACACTTTATCTCAGTGCGTTTACATATAAGATTGCTTACAAATGACGCTCAAAATGTCATAATAAGACACAAAATTGGAAATACATGAAGAACAACCAAAAACGAAGCAACCCATGCAAACGAGAAGTTCCTAGAAGCAAAAATGTCCAAGTAATTCACCATAGTGCGAAAACACAAAAATCTGAATAAAATATACCTGGAGTGAAATCTGGAAAAAATGCATGGATGGAACTGAAGAGCTCTAAAATATGGTTCCAACGCCGTTGAGATCGCGAAAAGTGGAGAAACTGGTCAAAAGTTACGAGCTCGTGACTGCAAACAGCTCCTCTGACTTCAACTGATGGTAGAATGCACCAACAACAGAAACAGGTGATGGAACCCACACCATTGGAAAGTTGACGGAACCAGCTTTCCGACTATATCTCGTTTGCCAAAAAACGATATCGTATGCCCAAGTTACGGCCTCTGGAAGAAAACAACTCCAAAAGGGAAAAAACCAGTCATGACATTAAATTTGACGCCCAAACGGCCGTTGTAGCAAAACTGGGAGCTTAAAATTGACAGTCAAACGACCGTCGACGCTTTTTCACAATTGGGCTTGTTTCAAGGAAAATTGTTTTTTAAAAAAAATAATTTTTTTTTATTAAAAAAATAAAATAAAAAAAATGGTGGGGGCGGGCGAAGCCCACACCCTTGCCACTGCTGCTGATCGGTAGTATTAAGACCACCGCCTGTGGCTTTAAGTCACCGGCGGCAGTCTTAATAGCCAAAGAGAAAATATCAAATAGTCAAAAGATGAGTTCGATTTTTCCTTTGGTTGCTTATAAGACCCCAAAATGGCACGCATCCCTAAAAGTGACGCCACTTTTTCATTTAAAAATACATATAAATGTATTTTACACTTTTCAATAGTCAACAATTAAATAAGTGGGACCCCTTTCCATAAAGTGTTTTAAATTTCACTTAAATAAATTTAAGTGAATACTTTATTATAAAGTCAAGTCAACTTTATAATATTTCGTCAAATAAAGTTAAAACACTTTAATTTCACTAAAATATTAATATCTTGCTCATAAGATATCGTATTGACGTGCCGTCAGAAGTTGTCAATCACTGAACTGCCAAGGCCTGCTGTGAGCCAATCATTGAACTCGAAGGATGGAAATGACAAAACCCACCAAATAAGGCCACTGACCCTCTAACCAAATCCTGTCAGCCTACAAGGGTCCAATAATAGGCCAACCCATCGAACTTTGATGCTCACGAAAAAATGGGGACATTACAATAAATCAAAAATTTTAACATCAGGGAACTTATTGCCATTCTCATCCACATATTCTTCTTTGGCCTGGAAATGATTATGGATGACAGAAGAGAGAGCTACTTGCATTCATTGATCTTTGACTAGCCATTGTGAAGAGATGAAAACTTACTTGATGTCGCAGATCCTTTTGCTTCTACGTTTTCCGACTTATTGCTCACCCTTCAATTGCCTATCCTTCGGCTTCACCACGGGTTTTATGGTCTTACTGTGGGTCCACAACGACTCACGATCGCAACTTCTTCCAATTTGATTCTTCAATAGTTGACTATTAGGATCTAATGAAACAACAGCTTCTCAAATGCCCAAATTAGACCTAGAACTATAACGATGAATACACAAACTATCTTGACAAAGCGTCCAAACCCAGATGAACAATAGACATTATTATAAGTATCATGAATTTGCTGCTCAATATCAGGCATTATTTAAGCATCACAAGGCTCTAATACCATTACAAAGCTCATAATATCATGTAATGTCCCCTTTTCAAGCCTGACATTTTCAGTGACCGTTAGCCTTTCTTTGGGAACCCGGAGGCTAGTCGGAAGTTAAAATTAGGGTTTCCTAATTTTGAGGAGGTCATTGCTCGGAGATGATAGTTTTAATGGCGGATTCCTTCTGGGTTTTCAGAGGGCTTCGCAGTGGTATGTACGTCTCAGCATTCAGAGTACTTTTTGGGAATTTACTATTTTTAGTAAATTCTATTTTTGGCAGCTTTTCAGATGAGTTCAGCTCGGTTGACTTCCTGTTTCAGTGGTCAGATGTTTGGCTCAGTTTTGGCTTCAGTGCACCTCCGGAGGGATAAGCTAAGTTATTTCATTAAAAGGCACATTTAAATATTATATTTTAATGTTGACCTTGGGCCTAGAATTAATGACTTAAAGATGTTTTAAAAAAGGGGCCTTTGAGGGTGGCGCCCTCATTAAATGATTATTTTAATTATTGCCTAAGTCAAGCAAGCTTATGTTGGGCGCACTTTTCAAGCTTGGCTTTTAATTAAAATATCATTTATTAATCTTTGAAGGAGAAAGTACGCCCTCTTGAGGAGATCAGGGAATTTGACCTAAAAGATGATTTTAGGGTTTCGTGAAGTCAAACGAAACTTATAAAAAGAGGGCTTGTGCATCAGTTTGCTTCATCTTGGAAATTACACCGTTATGCTGCCGGATTGATTCTGGATTGCTTCGAGGGATGAAGACCTCCTAGTATTGGGCATCTCTTCTCGTTTGTAAGACAACGACTAGTGATGATTGTTAGTCTAGTTATGAGTACTTTGGACTTCGTGCATTGTAATCAGCATTCATATGTTAGGATCAGATTTGGCATGTTAGAGATTTCTGTTTTCTGTATTTTGCTTTAGCAGATTTGTGTTTACATTCATAACTCAAAAAATACAAAACATTTCATTGTGGGTATTGGACTATTCTCTTCCCTTGGTCTAGGCGCCATTGTGTGACAAGTTGCAGATTTTTCATTGGTGTATATGATTTTTAAAGTAAAGTCGACCCTGTCAGCTGGGCCGTACCATTCACAAGATCTCGGGATTTGTGCATTTTATATAAGTGGCATTTCAAGTCTATTTTGTGCTTCTAGTTTGAGCGCCTCCTTGTTAAAGGTGTTTTGCCTTGAGTATCTAGTCATTTGAATCAGTTTCTAGGGAGATCTGATCTATTTTATAAGTCTGTATTGCTGGTTTATGAAGAAAAAATACAGTACTGTTATAACAGCATACAGGGATCTGCACTTTGGCTCTTGGATGGTCGTTGGGAACTCTTAAAGTCTTCACGGAGACATCATTGAAGATTGCACAGATTTAAAGAGGTTGGATCCGTTTCTTTTCATGCAAGTTTAAGCTTTATTCTTGGCAATCATTGAATGCTTCAATATTATTGCAATATTCTCAAAGGCTGATTTGTAATTGGTAGCAAGTAGTCATCTTTTAATTGTATGCTGGCAGTAGTACTGTCGGTCCTAGATTCTTGCTCAGTCAGATTGTAATGTTCTCTCTTTCAGCATTTTGATATTGTATGTAATCCATCTCCGCCCTATGGTCGCTACTATCCCATTCTGGGTTAGAAAGCACATCCTGGGTGTTGAGAGTCTTCAGCTTTCAGCATTTTCTTTCAAGCAGTAGTTTGTATTCACTCCGTCATATGGTCGCCCCTCACTCCGCATTGGATTGGGTAGCACATACTTGACGTTGAGTTCTTTCCTGCAAGTAGAATAGAAGACCCTAAAGTAGTGTCACCGCCTTCGGTAGTTGCCATTACGGTTAAGGTTTGTTTCATGAGTCTCGATTAGATCCTCGACCAATGCCGCCATCGCCAGGCGCCATTACGGTTAGAGTTGTTTTCTACCCGTTTTGGTTTTCTCATCTAACCTTAGTGCCTTTGCTTATGATTTATGTCCGAAGAAATTGGTGAAAGAAAAAATTGGCTCGGTATGTTTCATATCATTACAAAGCTCGTATATACATACATACATATGTATATACATACATACATATGTATACATATATACATATCTATATATACATATGTATATGTATATATATGCGTGTATATATATATATATATATATACATATATATATATATATACATACATACATATGTGTATATATAGATACACATACATATATATATATATACATACATATACATATACAACATGCATATACATATACATACATACATATATATGTATGTGTATATGTATACTATGTTAATATATGTATATGTATGTATATATATATATATACCTATACATATAAATACATATACATACATATATATATGCACATATATATATATATATATATATATGTATATACACACACATACATATACATATATATACATACATATATATATGCACATATATATGTATATGTATATGTATACATATATACGCACATGTATATACATATATGTATATATGTATATGTATATATATATATATATACATACATATACATATACATATACATATACATACATATACATACATACATATACATATACATATACATATACATACATACATACATACATACATACATATACATATATATATATATGTTGGTGTTTAAATTCACACCTCTGGAATGCGTATTTGAAACGGACAGCTATGCATAGTAAAAATGCTCTTCAAATTAGGAGGGGAAGTTCCCTCTTGCTGATGGTGTTGAAAAAAAGTAAACTAAGAACTAAGTTGCCTATCTTTTTGATCAGCTTAGAGCACAAGGTTTATTAAACACAAACGCTGCAGGTGAGATTTTCTGTTTTAAGAACTTCAACTACGACTAACTTAAGCTAAAGATGTTTCTAACTTCTCAAGTAATACGCAGAGCAAGAGAAACTAGAAATGAACAAGGTTGAATCTCTGACAAAGTGCTTCAATAAACTCTTTCCCAACAAACATCTACACATTTCAATGTAAGCTGAAATTAAGATCATAAAAGCATAACACAAATAACAAAAAATTGAGACGTTATATCAAGGCAAAGGAGGCTCATGATTTTATTTCTCAAAACTTCAGGAACAAAATCTACTACTAACATGCCTGGAACAAGAGCTTGCAGCTAAAGAGGCTTGCAATCTTGTTCTTACACAATAGGAACAACAATTACAACAACTCCTTGTTGGCTAAAAGAGACTCAACAATTCGCTATCATAAAACAATTGAACAACACTTGAATAACAAATAGAAGGCACAATAGGCTCAACGTTTTGTTATCACTGGCATGGTTAAAGAAAACTAATGAGCAAAGGCTCTTATTTATAGGCAAGCAGAGGAGTAGGGAACCCTAAAATCTTCTTGCTTTCACAATCTAGGGCCTGCTCAACAAGCAAGCTTTATTTCTAAATCTAGAAAGAAGATAACATTTAACACCTAAGAAAGCAGAAAAAGCGGGAAATGCCAACTATTACATTTATCTTCTTTCTCTTCTCAAAGAATGGATAAGAATTCGTTCCAAGAATAGAAAGAAAGCGGGAAGAAAGCTGCTTTAAAGCTCGATCACATCCGCTAGAAAGTTAGAAATATTGTCCCGGTTCGGTTCATCTATGCCATCAATAGCAAAACTCTGTTTTTCTAAAATATCTTCTCTATCTGTAATTGATCTTAGGAAATCTTTGATCTCATTGGCCGCCTTTTCAAACTTTGCTGACATCATCGAAATATGACTCATTCTCTTGCCAACTGGATTGCTGCTATCACAGCTGCGAACAACACTCTGAAATTGAGCTTGCACTTCATCAAGCCCAACATAGGAACCATCTTCAAGACTGTATCAAGAAGGAATTTCCGTGACAAACTCACTGATGAAAAGAAGAGCTTCGATCACCCTTTGTCTGTAGGCAATAAACTCTTTGGATATCCTGTCGTAAGTTTTAACTTTGAAAACATGACGCTCTCTCCAAGCAAGGATTTGCCTCTTGTGTTCTTTTGAAACCGCTGAACCATAGGCTGTATCTAAATCAGCAATGATGATTTCATGCCTTGGTTTTACTTCAGCCATTGTTTGTTGAAATCCTTGGATACCTTGACGTAGCTCATGAGCGTTTTCTATCAACTGAAACATCCGTGCCAAGATCTCCTTTCCTCTGACAACGAAACTCTCGATCCACTCTTGAGTTTCTTTCCCACAAATGACCAACTGTCTCAACTGATGATGATCAACTAGTGTCTCTAAAACCTGGGGCAGCAGCTGTGTCGCCTGTGAAGAACCATGGACAAGGTTAGAAATATAAAGCCTGAGCTGCTGTATTTCAACCTTGAGGGCTGCCTTGTCTTCTCCATCCTTGAGCACTCTTTCCTGAAGACTTTTAGACACAACTCTGAAGAGACTGACATCTGCATGTCTGGTATTTCTACCAAGATTAGCTTTAACCATCACGAAGTCATCCATTTTCACCTCATCCCTGTTCTTGTCCTCTAGGGGTAATGCAGTGTCCATGACTATCTCGCTATCAGGATTCCTATCAAAGTGAACTTGCTTCTTTGCTTTCTTCTTAGGAGGTTCCTGATAGATGTTATCAAGGTCATCAAAATTCACCTGATATGAAGGTCTTCTTCTTACCCTTCCCAAGGAGTTCTCAAGCCAAGACACGGTAGTATCTTTACTAACTTCCTTAGGAGGTACAATTGCAATTTCTTCATCATCTTCAATATCAAGGTCGATGTGGATTGGTGAAGACCCTGTCAGTGGTATGGAGTCATGTGCTAAGGGCGCTTCTCCTGTCTCCTTTTGAGGTATAGGCTCTTCTGGAGGAGCTTTTGCTTCAACCGTTGCTGGCTCTTGTATGACTATGCCTGAGAAGTCTAACCCTCTTCTTACATTTTTGGTTGACCTGCTGCCCTTAACAGCATCTTGAGACTGACTTACGCCTTTCCCTTTTGATTGTGCTCTAGAAGAAGAGGGAAATGACAACTGTACTCTTGGCAGTTTTGCTGCTGGTATGGATTTCTTCCTTTTAAGCACTAGGAAGACCTTGCTATGTTCGAGGACTTGCCTTGTCCTTTTTTCGACTGAGAGGGATTCCTTATTAGCCCAGTTGACTTGAGGAAGGGGCTGATCTTCAATTCCCTTTCGGGCATACATTGGGAGTAACACATCCTCGTCATCATCTGACAATCCTTCGATATCTTCTAAAAGGCAGTCTTTCATTTGGTGAAGAGTGAGCCTGTTGTAACTACGCCTTCACACCTCGAACTCATCTGTACAATTAGCCCAAAAATCTTCAAGGGCGGATATATGAGCATAGTTTTTCTCAAGTCGACTAGCGTAGACACCATGAAGATCAAGTGATCGTCTCTCGTTGTGAGGCTTGAGGCCGAGTTTGTCTAACTCATCTCCCATGGTTTTAGCATCTGTTGCAGTCCTGCATGTATAGATTCCCAGTCCCAATGGAAAATTGAGGGCGGGTTTCTTTCTATTCCTCAAGAATGCGTGGACATCGTGGGCCTGCCTTAAGAACTCCATGAAGACGACCTCGTCTGACGGGTACCTTGGTAGCATGAGCGGGGCACTTGAATAGCCATAGACTCTGAGATAAGTGAAAGTAGGAAATTGTATGAACCAATCTGCCCACTCCGCCATTGCTGCCTTGGCAACTGAAGAGATACGGATGTGCAATTCATTGTCCAGGTCCCGCATTGTGTATATCAGAAAAGCCTCGTTCACCCTTTTGTAGTGATGCATTGACTTCGTGAATTCCAACTGAGGATAGTAGTTATAGATATGTTGTAACTCAGTGATCCCTCAGTGTTCAACCCTCTGAATTGACCTTGATAGGCCACCGGGTAGACTAGGTAAGAAACCATATGGAACTCATGAAACTAGAAGTATTCTGTTATCTGCTGATGAAGGCTGTCACTGATCAAGGTGGGCCAATCATAGAACTCGGTCTTCTTCATGATGTGGGGTATGGCGGAAAACATCCAAGGCTGAAACTTGGTAGCATCCTCTAATCCAGTTACCCTGTTGAGCAAGGTGATTATGATAGCAATCTCATCTTTGAACTCCCCTCGCCCGATGTTCTTAGGCAAAGTCTTATGCTTTTCCTTCATCCACCTTTGTGCAATCTTCTTACTGTACTTGTCTTTGTGCATTTCCCATATCCTTTCACATTCACCCTTTGAGATAGTGACACTTTCAGGCCAAGGAGGAATGGAAAAATATTTCTCGATCATATCAGGCTTCAAACTGCAAATCAATCTGCCATCAACTGATTGAACTCCCTTGTAGCCGGGTTGTAATGCTTGATGCAAGCGATTACGAACTCGAGACTCTGAATTGATATAGGAATAGACGCTGCTGCGAGGAGTCCAGAGTGTCCCAGGTTTCTAATTGAAGTGTTGCTTGCGCTCTCCAGAGCGTGTAGATCAAACACCGGCTTGATGTGATGCAAGTCCGTCTCAGCTGTTTTGATGTAATCATGATATAGAGCTGATTCAGTCTTGAAAACATTGGGAGTGTACTCCATTTCGGAAACCTTGAAGAATGACTGTAAACTCGCCTAGGTTTAGACAAGTTTTGAGCAACTTACTACTTTTAGAATGCTGATTTTTCTTCCTCCAATGGACAAATTTTTGAAATTTTTCTGAGATATGGGTTTTGCTCAGAACTTTGTTGCAAGACAACCCAGATTGTCCGTTTTTGAAAATTTTGATTTTAGACTGAAAAAGCAACAAACCCTAATTTCTTCAATTTTTCACGAAAAAAGTTGGCACCTGGGTTTTGTTCAGAATACACTTAGAAATGGACCTAGATGATTAGATTTGAAAAATATTGATGGTTGATCGAAAAAGCAGCCAACCCTAAAATTTGAAATTTGCTTGAAAATGAAGCTGTGATATGGGTTTTCTTCAGAAGATTGATTTGAAAGGACCCAGATGATTAAAAACTGGATGCACTGAGGATTTCACTGACATGCAAATAAAAAGCAGCTGCTGCAACTTTGATAAAGTTCTCAAAAAATTCTTCAGAAGAATGAGATGATAAGACCCAAATGGCTGAAAATTTGAAAATCTTGGCCGCCTTCTTGAAAAATTTGATCTTTTGGTTGAAAAAGCTTGAAAAAGCAAGGCCTTATGCTTGCTGGTCTGAAAAATTTGATGAATAACCAGCAAACTTGAGTTCTTGAATCATGAAAAACTCTTCAAACTTGCTGCTTCAACCTTCTCCTTGGGATGCCACCTGCAAAAATGATTAATTTTACATTGAAATGATGTATTAAATAGACTTAGGGTTTGAAATAAGCTTGCTTTCTTTTGCTTTTATCTTCAAAACCCTAAAAATCTCTGTTCATTGAATCTGGACGTCCATCTTTCATCTCACAAACTTGGAAATTTTGAAAATCTTGAAAATTTTACCAAGGCATGAGAAGTTGGGCACCCTTCTTGGCTAGGGGTGCCCACTTCAAGCAGTGTTAGTCACTTTTTTGATATTTTCAACTTTACACAACTTTAACCCCCTACTTTGACCTCGATTTCCGGCTTGCAGAGTAATCTGATGAGCGAGCTGAATGATTCATCGCGGAGCCTGACTCGTTCTGAGAAGATGGTTCTGGAGGCGTCTCTGGCCTAAAACTTCATTTCGACCTTCGAATTCATGGGAGCCTATTTCCTCCAGGGGCGCCCATTTTGTCCAGAGTTAGCCATTTTTTATCTGATTTTCATCTTCAAGTTGAAACCTCCATTCTGTATGTTCCACTTTGATCTGAATCTGCTGGAGATTGGGTAGCCGGATGCTCTGACAGAGACAAGCGTTGCGAAGCTGGCTGAATACTGAAAAGATTGAGCATATTCACAAACCCTAACTGTTGAGTTAGGTGCTCCAAAAAGCATATTCACAAACCTTAACTGCTGAGTTAGTGTTGAGCATATTACACTTCTTGTTTCACACTTTTTAAAACAAAATCTCTGAAATTTTCAAACGTTCCTCCACCTTCATTATCACTTGAATCAATTTCGATCAAAACTTCAGTGGAAGTCATGGCATCTTCTAAAAATTTCCCTTCATTTGAGCTTTGCAACATCAACACTTGTTTGACGGGCTTGTATGAGCCCAACTTAGTTTCTACAAACATAATTTCATTACCTTCGTCGTATTCAGTGATCATCAATCTAAGCCTGGGTGTGCTCTTGACCTTAATCTGATTTGGAACTCCTCTCCACGGAAGCCACATGTGGGAGAAATCTGTTGCAATATATCCGTTCAACTTCCTGGCCCAATCTTTGCTCAGTAACATGCCATACCCATCAAGTATGTCAACTACTGATATATCAATACAACTCTGAATTCTAGGATCAGCTGCCAACTGCATATGAATGTTGTTTAACTCTCTAACAACTGGAACCTCTGTCTTTTCCAGTTGGGTTACCTTCTTGGTGGTTTGAAGTGGAACTATACCTAATCTTTCGCACACCTTCAGTGGCATGACGTTGCTGGAAGCACCAGAATCGATCAAGCAGTTGTGTAATAATTTTCCAAAAATTCTAATTGATATGAGGAATGGGGTTGGTTCATCTTTCCCCTGATAAAATACTACTGGTTTTCTTCTTTCCTTGGCTACAATATCCTTCTTTTCATCCTTTCTATCCAATGGAACTTGATTATCTTGGGCAACCTTCTGCGTTTGCTCTTGCTTTTGCTTTTGCTCCGTAGGCAGATTGAACCTAACTCTTCTTTTATCTTCAGTCTTCGACTTCTCAAGCTCATTTGAAGATTCTTGTACCATCCCCACGAAACTTTGAGACTGTTGCGGAGTCTCCCAAGTGTTAAATGGCGTGTGAGGCGCCTCTTGTACTATATTTGCGATCTGAATGGGACAAGACTGAGTGTTTACAGGAGGATTCCTTGATGAACTAGATGCTTCCTGAGAAGTGTTCCTTGCAACAGGCGTCTCATATAAGCTTCCCAGAATTGTATCCCTTACTTCTGAAATCTTCATTAATTCATGTAAAGGAAGACCGACTTTCATTCTCTTAACCTCTTCCAGTACATAAGAACTTAACCTCTTCACATCTTCTCTTGGAAGATTCTCCTTTTGTGGACGTTGCATTAGGTGAACAGGCTGCTGGACAGTCTGTTGTCCATTTCTATTTTGCATCACATTTTGTTGCCTGTACTCTAGAGAATCCTTAGGTACATTTGGATTATTGCTTGCATTAGGATTCGATGGAGTTGTGAAATTATTTGGAGGAATTGATGACGTCAAGGGCTCTTTTTGATGATAACTCCTCTAATAAACTTTAGGGGCTGTTCCTCCAGATGTCTGAAAACCTTGCACCTCTCTTCTTCCTTCTACCAAAACGCTATTTTTGAGAGGTGGAAAAATATAATTATCTTGGCCCAGAGGCTCCTCTGAATACGTGTCTTGAACTTCTGAATATACTTGAGCTTCTGAATATATTTGAGCTTCTGGCGCTTGATGGTCTGGCGCCCCCACGGGGCCATTTGCCGAAGCTGGTGGAAACCTATGATTAATTTGTGGTGGCGTGTAGCTTTGGTACCCAGGCGGGACATTAACATCTTCTAGGATTAACGCCTGGTCATATCGTTGCACTGGGACTATCTCGTATCCAGTAGCCGGAGGATTCTCAGTACCCTCCGTATTCTTCACTTCTCTTTTGAAAATGTCAGCAACGACTTGAAATTCATGACACTGGAGTTCTGAATGCTGATTTGTATTATGCAATCTACACCATCCTGACATGGTAGCTTCTACCAAGTAAACTCTATCGGCAAGACGGTTCTCTGGAGGTGGCGGGTTATTACAGAGTATGCTAAGAACCCATGGGCTTTGTCTCGCAAACCTCAGTTGAATGCTATGGCACAGATCTCCGAGGATTGGAGGCACCGGATTATTACAGAGTATGCTAAGAACCCATGGGTTTCTAGCATCGTTGACGGGACAGAGCAGGATAGTAGATACACAGTTGTGAATGACTTGATCATTTACAAGGGACGAATTTTTCTGGTTCCTGATTCGGAGTTGAAGGATACAGTTCTGAGAGCCTTTCATGATCTTCCTATGGCGGGCCATCCCGGTTATTTCAAAACATATAAGATGGTATGGGAACAGTTTACTTGGAAAGGGCTAAAGACTGATGTTCTTCAGTATGTACAAGAGTGTTCTGTTTCCCAGCAGAACAAATAGGAACACACATATCTTGTTGGATTGCTTCAGCCACTTCCGATACCTGACAGGAAGTGGGAATGCTTATCAATGAACTTTATCACGGGCTTGCCGAAAGCCCAAGGTAAAGATTGTATTTACGTGGTTGTTGATCGGCTGACAAAATATGCACACTTATTCCCGATCACCACTACATTCATAGCATCGCAGACTGCAGAGCTCTTCTTCAGAGAGGTATTTAGGTTACATGGTTTGCCTCAGACTATAGTCAGCGATAGAGATAGTCGGTTCATGAGCAACTTTTGGCAGGAGTTGTTCAGACTTTGTGGGACCGAACTGACACCTAGTACCAACTACTATCCACAGACAGATGGACAGACAAAAATTGTCAATAAGTGGGTGGAAGGATATCTGCGCAATTGTATAGCTGGACAATAGGTGGATATACTCTATGAGTATTGTTATAACTCTACTCACCACATGACTATACAGATGATGCCCTTTATGGCATTGTACGGGTATGAGGCGCCCAACCTTTTGGATTTGGTGTTGAGTGATAGTAGAGTGCCTAGCATAGGTGATATGATGTAGGATCAGCAAGATATTTTGAGGTCTCTTAGAGACAATATTCAGCAAGCACAGAATCAGCAGAAGCAGTATGCTGATCAGAAAAGGGTTGAGTGTTCCTTTGTAGTGGGTGACATGGTGTATCTCATGTTACAGCCGTACCGTCAGTCCACTCTGTAGAAGAGTGGTGCAGAGAAGTTGAAACCTCGTTACTATGGTCCATTTCAAGTTATCAGACGAGTGGGCGAGGTTGCATATGAGTTGGATTTATTGGCGGATAGCAGGGTTCACAACGTGTTTCACGTTTCTCACCTGAAGAAGGCATTGGGTCAGCATGTGATTCCCTCTCCAGTACTGCCACCCCTAGATGACGAGGGGAAGTTGATTTTAGTGCCTGAGGCCATCCTCGATGTTAGAGAGAGACATCTTTGGAGGTGGGTTATCAGAGAGTATTTGATTAAGTGGAGAAACTTGCCGGTTGAGGATGCTACATGGGAGTCAGAGGAGATTTTACATCATCTAGAGCTGAGATTGCTTGAGGACAAGCAATTTCAAGGAGGCCGGACTGTAATGTCCCCTTCCTAGGCAGTACCGTTGATTTAGGGGTTAGCCTATCATTCAGATCCTCGTAGGCTGACAGAGGTGTTTAGAGGTCACTTGAGGCAATTATCCTGCGTTTGGGAACATTACTCCAGCAGTTGATTCAGGTTTGGACCTTGGCAGACTCTTACAAAGTGATTTTTAGACACTTACTATTTATAGTAAGTCAGGCAGTCAGGGGTTACTATTTCTGGCAGGGCACCTGGTTCTGTTGGTCAGTTCAGTTTCGACCTAGTTTGATGAATTGATGAGCAAACAGTAATTATTGAGGCAATTGATAATTATTAAAAGTTTATTAATTTGACTTTATAATATAAAGTCACTTTAATGAAAATTAAAGTAATTATTTAATGGCAAATTATAAAGTATTAATACTTTATAATAAAAGGATAAATATTATTAAATGAGTATTTTATTACTCATCAAAAGGGGACGCCATTATTTAATTATTTTGCCTAAGTCAAAAGAAGGGCGATTTAATTAATATTTAAATGCTCATTAATTGCCTTTTTGAGAAGGGTCGACTTATTGAGAAGAGATATATATTTCAAAAGGACAAATCGAACTCATTATGTTATGATTATTCTAATTTGTCTATTTTTCTCTCTGAGAGCATTGGGGTTTGTGAAACAAGGGTTTCTGCAAATCATTGGATTTTGGAGAACGTTCCCTCTTCAGAATTAGACATACTGAGACTGTGCAATACCAGTTGAAGCTTGTCAACAGAGTGATTTCACACAGGAGTCATATTTGAGCATATTTTGGAGTCTAAATTCAGAGTTTGGGTCGACTTTCATCAGAGAAGGGATTGCTTTGTGCGGCTGGTCAAATCTATCATTTGGCACGAATTTCAAGAAGTGTACGGCTCTCTTGTTTGCTGCTGTCAGGCCGTACCACAGTTGGAAAGACATCCTCCTTCTTCTGGATCCAAAACGCCTTGCTTTACCAGGCGATTCTACTTCTATCTTGGGCGCAGTTCAGTCTCTAGCATTTGGCGTACATCTTTGGCTGAGGAAAAGGTTGCATTTCACATTATATTGAAGTTCTTCAGTTGTGCGCCTTGCTGCAAATAATAATCAGGTTTTTATTTAAGTCTTCAGCTGCCTTTTACATTGTATGTACTGCCTTTTAACTTGTAATAGTTCGATTGAATAAAAGAAGGCTTTCTCTATACAAAATTAGAGATTTATTGTTGTTTCTAGCATTCTATGAATTTATTGTATTTTATTTCATAATTGCACCAATTTGTTTTTATTGCAAAAACCTCAAAAAAAATAAAAAAAACGACAAAACAAACAAAAATATTGCATTCACCGTCAGAAGTTGGGTTGACAGACACTTGGTCTCTTACAATTGTGTTCTGGAGATAAATAGGCTGTGTTGCTTGAGTTTGGGACAAAGGTATCCCAGGATGGAGAACTAGCTGATTAGATGGTGCTTGTATTTGGCTAGGCGACTGAGGAATTGGATTCAACGTTGGAACCTGCTGGTTCCATGTTGAACCGAGTGTTTGCATCTGATTATTTGTCATAGCCAGGCCAGTGTATAGTGAGGGCCCAGTTATGTTTTGCCGTAAACCTTGGCTCACTTTGACAGGCTTAGCGTAAGCTTGATTCATATTACCCAGAGTGGGGTGAGATTTCGTAAACATCGCAGTCAAGGGATCCAAGGCCGAATAGTAGTTCTCCCTGGCATCAGCAATAACGTAGGGAGTACGTAACCTTGTGAGAGCCTTCTGAAATCTATTGTTGAACGCATGGATGGGCTCTTTGTCTTGCCTTCTCACTTTTGTAAATTGGCAGAAAAGTTCTACAGGAGTAATAGGAATACCAAACTTTCCGATGAAGGCCTCCTTCATCTGTTCCCATGACCTTATTGATCCAATTGGCAAATGAATGAACCAGTGATGAGCTTCCTCCCCCAAAGAATATGGAAAGAGTCTGCAAGCCACGTCTGCATATGCAATCTGCCTATTGCGTAGGTGATCTTCGAACATTTTGATGTGGTCCTCGGCAGTACGGTTAACATCATTGACCTGGAACTTAGTACATAAATGCTCTGGATTCTTTGGCATGTCATGGTAATCAGCAAACTCAAGTGGAGACGGATTAGTAACCAACCATGTAGCGCCATTTGGAGCTGGTTGACCTCCTGGTTGAGCCATTGCTTGAACTGGTTGTCGCCGCTGATACACAATAACTTGGGCTGGTTGTTGTTGAGGTGTGATAACTGAACTGGTTTTTGTTGCTGAATAAACGCTGGTGGGGTGACTTGGACTGATCTTGCTGGAGCGAACCTTGAAGCACTAGGTGGAGTTCTGAATAAACTTGAGATTGACTGAAACCTCTTCACTTGATGGAATTTCTTCACTTGACTTGACTTCTTCGCTTGAACGAACTTCTTTCTTCTTCCTCGCTCGAGTAGGTAGTTCTAACTCCACAAACTCTTTGGATGAACTTGGCGTGGACCTTAAAATTCTTTTCAACTTGTCTGGCGAGAACGAACTAATACGATCCAAGATGTAGCTGCTTATAGGCGAGGTGCGGGAGCGGGAGCAAGTGGTTGCCTTTGATTCAACAAATCTCTTTTGATAGCAACTTGAATCTTAATGGCCATCTCCTCTTCTTCCTCCAACACAAAGCAAGTTCGCATATACTCAGCGTAGCTCCTCTTTGTCCTCCACGCGAGATTGTTCAAACCTGAGAGGATGTCTTCTTGATCGTCGTTGAATCCCAAATTCGGCTGCAACACTGGAAATATCTCTCTATGCGGTAGCACCATCTTGATTCATCATAATTCTTCTCCAATAAGCTTCTTTTTAATGAAAATTCATTCTTTACTTCAATGTGGTTGTTCACTGCAAAGATCCTTCAGAGGCCCTCCTTCTAGTGCCAGTTCCTGTTGATGTGTTTTTTGTGACTGCACCAATCAGCAGAACAAAGTATCCGAAGGCTACTCTATTCTCTCTTGATCAAAGTATCTCGTACGCTAAGATTGCAAGAAAGATCGTACATTCAACTCCAAGGTTCCGATAATGCAATGGAATACCCTTAGTTGGTTCGTTGTGATTTGCTGTTTACACGAGGGGACTTACACAATTGTTTAGAATATCTGCAGTTGACAGCAAGTTAATGATTGGAAGGGGATTTTCGTGAATGATGCGAATGATTTGGCAATAAGGTACGAATTTCCTAAACTAACCAGAAATATACTGAATTTAAAAAGAGTGCAGGGTTCTAGAAGATCTAAATTCTATCCTAAAGGAGGACGTGGGATCAATTTCAGCAGACCTCAACCAGACTTTGCTTCGCCTCACGTTGGACAACTCACACAAAGTCGGTGCAATCTTCAAAGGAGCGGCAACGAATGTTCAAGTTACAATTCAACATAAAGACACCATCAAGACGATGCATGTCAAGACGTGAATTATAACCGAAGTTAAGCTTGTGAAAGTCTTCCAGTTGACCACACAAGGCAAACTTGCCGTCAGCAAGTTGCTAGTGGTATGGATTAAAACGAAGCTGCCTTGATTAAATACCACAATCCACGATTAACATCTACTTGCATGAAAATGAAAACTACTCTAATCAAAACTACTTGAAGTAGAAGGTGTGAAGAAATATTGCTAGCTGCTCATAACAAAGACGAATTCACCATCAATGAAGGCTTCTTTTTATTATGATAGTTTTCACAACAATCTCTTACAAAGTTTTCAAGGGAAAATTTTCCTTCTCCTCCAAACTATGCTATGCTAACAAGCTATGCTAAGCTATTACGACTATCAGTCTCTCTGCTCTAGTCTCTGATCTATAATCTCTAGTCTAATAATGTACAAATGAGGGGGAGTCCCCTTTATATAGCTGGCCAATCTCAATAGACGGTCTAGATTAAATTACAATGGACGGCTCAGATTGAGCCACATCACCCCTAGACTAGATTCTGCCCTAAAAACTGCCAGAAGGTGGAGTGATGCAATTAATGAGCACAAAAATGGTAGATTCCTCCTTTGACCACTATGGGCAATTAATGCCCACTACGTTTCTAGAAGATTCTCGTCCAGGACCCTGTTCCCATTGTTCTTCTCTCTGACCGCAAAAGCAACAAACCGGGCTAGCACTGCATCAACTTCTTGCTCAGAAATAGACGAAGTAAGATTAAGCTGGTACTCAAGGATAGCAATTGTCTGCTCCTGCCAGATACAAGACTTTCTCCAAGCCTCGATGGATTCTTGTGTGCTCTGAATAATAGCGGAGAATGTGGAGATATTCTCAAAGTCCACTTGAGCAAATACTCTCATCTCAGAGAAGAACGGCTGCAATCTTCCTTTCAATCCATCCACTATCACCTCCTCAGGAGTTAGTCGTTTTGTGAATAATGCCTCCAATGTATTGAAGACGCCCTCCTGAATATTTCCCATGGCCTTCCTGATCTTGGCCGACTTTGTCCTTGCCGTGTCAAAGAAACCTCGGCCAGTGAATGCAACAGAATACTAGCCTGGAAAATCATATCTATCTCCAGCCTGAATCACCCCTTCTTCAATCAAAGTCTGCACTAGCATACGCATCAGAGCAGCCAGGCGTGGAATAGTCTTGTCCTGAAATATGTGAGTATCATTCCATGCCTGCTCAATGTTCTCCATACGGGAGAGGATGTTGGAAGCATGCTGGAAAGAGGAGACAAGATCCACAATGAATCTCTCAGCCTCAGCACGAACACCGCCAATCCGTTTGTCTCCTTCCTAAATTGCCTTCTTCATCTCTTCGAGCCCGCCAATTGATTCCCGTGGAAGCTCAGCTGAAAGTTCCACCGTTGGGTTCTCCTGAGCACATGAACGTGCTAGATGCTGTACATACCCAACTAACGCCCTATGCTCTCTTTTCAGCCTCTTGTATTTTTTTCCCTTTCGAATTAGGCTATCTTTCAGTGCCTGGAAGGAGTTTTCAGCTTCCTCGATTACTTGTACTCCAGTAGGGCGCCCCAATTCAACCGTAGTGATCGTGTAATTTTCAGGCATTACTTCATCTAGATCACATTCTTCCCTCGGAACCGCAACATGAATAGTTGGAGAACCGGACTCATCTGTTTCCATCCTGGAATACTTTCTGGCTCTCTTCCTCTTAGGTGACTCGCCTATTCTATTAAGGAGCTCTTCCATCTCTACTGCCGGGTCGATGTCGTCCTCCTGATCTCTCCTTATTGCACTTGTGAGCCAATTTGGAACATTTTGTTGAGCGCCGCAGATGACAAGGGGTTGCTCCTTTGTTGCTTCTACTTCATGAAGTTCCTCTTCAGCAACGTTCGGTTGAGGCTCATCCATTTCCATGTGCTGACTATCCTCCTCAAGACTCTGAACTTTAGGCTCTGTAATGTCTTCATCTTCAAAGGCTGCCTCAATTGCACGATCCAAGCTAGTGTCTGTTTCTTCATCTTCATCTTCATCTAGCTGGTTAGCACTCCCAAGAGCATTAGCGCTCTGACTATCAGGCTCCCTAGGCGATGGCTGGTTAACTTCTTCCATTTCTTGTTCTTCATTTACCCTGACCCTCTGACTTGCAAATATTGACACCTCTTGTACGTTGGAAGAGTGAGCCAACAACTGTGTGGGTGATGCTTCCTCCATCCTCTGAGGCTCAGGTTGAACTGGTTCCTCCTCCTGTGGCTCCACAGCTTGCGCGGTCTGCTTTCTCTTCTTTATTGACATCGATGGCCTTCGATCGCCCATGAGGTTGTATGTGAGGGCAATTGATTTTCTCTTAAGTCTGTGAACATGTCCATCCACCCAGCTCCTTGTGAAAGTTAAGATAGGCATAGACAAAGTGTCCAAGTCTGTGATTTCTGGCTCTGCCCAATCAGGTGGTGGGATTGGTGTGTCCTTTATTGACTCATAATCTGGGTGAGTAATGCTGGCATCTTCATCCACTTGATCCGGAACTTGGACAACCTCACACACTCTGATCAATTTCAGAGGCAATCTGGAGAACATCCTCTTTCTGATTTCAGCTTCATCTTCCACATTTGCCCAAAAATCTTCTACATGAGCCTTGTGCCGATATTCTTCACCTTGTACAATTCCAATCTTCCTTTGAGGATCAAAATCCTGTCGGCTGGTGTGTAGAGTGAGGTGATAAAATTGTAACTCATCCTCTGCTTCCTTGGCTGCTTGCAAAGAAGGGCACTCCTCAAGCGAATTTCCCATAACAATAGGGAAGTGCAAACCTCCTTTCTTCTTCTTCCTTTATGATTTTGTCATAGGCCATGAGTTGCCTAGACACTTCAAGCATCACCATCCTATCCATGGGGTATCTTGGCAGTTGGTAGGTATATGAATGGAACCCTGACAGCCTTATATACGTGAACTTTGGGAATTGGATAAACCAAAACCCGTACTCTTCAATCAACCTTTGTGCTTCTTTGGATATTCTTTGTTGCGTTCTCCGTTGAAGAGTCCTTGTGATATACATAGTGAAAGCATCATTCACTCTTTTGAAGCTGGATGTACTTGTCAAATGTAGCTGCCTGCAAGCTTCACGGATTTTAAATTGCCCAGAACCACATCCAATCGGCTCCTGGTATGTTAGCCCTTTATACTTCGTCATTCGAGCTAGCATATAAATGACATACGAGCTCATGTAAAACATCTTTGTTCTCCTTAGGCTTTTGAATTGTTCATCTATGTTGTCATTGATCATCTTCGCCCAATCTACATATTCTTTCCCTTCTAACACCACGCTGATGTAGAAGAACATCCAAGGCTAAAAAGCATACGCTTGTGGGTTGCCATTCACCCGACTGAGCATCATGATTAAAACACAGTATTCTCGTTTTAGCTCCTCTGAGATGATCTGCTTTGACAACTTGGCGCCAGGAGGCTTTGGATTCCTCATCCATGATGTGTTGATTCTCTTTGCACACCTATCGAAAGATGAGGCATAGATTTTATCAGCCCTTTCCTTAGACTTGTACAACATTCTGTCCATAGCTGGAATCCCAAACGCCTCTCCGATAGCCTCAGGTGCAAAGTTGGCCAGCAACATGCCATTTGGAGAAACAATTGTTCGGTGGTCTGGCCCGTAGTAGTTTGCACATTCCATTATCAACTCAGAACATCGAATTGCTGGTGGAAAACCAACAGCTGCATACAATCCACTCCTCACAATGTTGTGCGAAGTCACCGATGGAGGATAACCACCTTGCCCATATATTCTCCTTTTGAATGCTTCGAGGTTGAATGAACCAAGGTTGGTATCAGTCAAACCTCCTAGCTTTGACACGAACTTTGATTCAGGGATGAATGACTTCTTCAGCTGCTTGATGATTGCCTGCCTGGAGGCATTCTCTTTGCCTGCTTCAGCATTTCCAGCTTTGCCTACAACTTTGCTTGTTTCGGTAGCATCTCCTCTTCGAACTTCAGCCATCTGCAAAATAAAAATTCAAGCATTACAATTCTAACTTAGAAAATGAAATTACTGCAAGATGGTTAGCAAGTGGAGTTAGCTTCAAAAATAAAAATCTTCAGCATTAAACCACCAACTCCAAACCTCGAGAACTCTGACACCGAAATTCAAACTTCGAGCTTCAACAACTTTCAGCAATATCACTTTTAGCACTTCGAAAAATCAAGCTCAACTCCCTTACTTCAGAATTTTCCTCTTCTCAGCACTTACTCACTTCACCTTCAACACTCCCCACTTCAGCACTTAGAAAAATAATTCCCTCAGCTCAGAAATTTCTCACTCACTCAGCAATCACTTTCAGCTTCGGCACCATCTCAACTTTGCAACTTGTGAAGAAAAATGAATAGCTTTAGAGTTTATATAACTGAAAGAAGGCGCCCAGTTTAGCAGTTGTCATTAATTCACTCCCCCACTAAGAAAATTTCCTATTTGGGAGAGAATATTCTCAGTCGTCATAGAGTCGTCATAGGAATTTACTATTGTTGGAGATTCTTTCCTCGTTCGAAAATTAAAATTTCCCTCCTTGACTGCAAGTCACTTTCAGTTGGCTGAAGCATTTTTGAGAAATTTATTTAAAATTACTTTAGCATTAAAATTTCATCTTTGAATAATGGCGTAATTCTTATTAAAATTTAATCTCAAGTCCTTAGGAGAATTTTATTTCATTTGAGAAATTTTATTCATTTTGTTCTTCAGCGCCTTAGAAAAATCTATATTTCTCCCGGAGAAATTTCATCAATCGTGAGCTCTAGCATTTTAAAAAAATCACCAGGTGTTGGCGTAAAATCTAACACCTCTGGAGTGCAGGTTTGTACGGACAGCTATGTACACTACGCAATGAGTGCTCTTCAAATTAGGAGGGGAAGCTCCCTCGTTGTGCTGGAATGCATGAAAAAAAAAGTAATCTAAGTCCTATCTTTTTGTTCTCAGCTGGAAGAGGCACAAGGTTAAGAAAACCAAGAACGTTGCAGCTAAGGATTTTCTGGTTTCGTAGATCATTAACTACAACTAAGCTATCTACTTTAAATCTATCCAATTTCCTCAAGAAAACAGAGCATGAGGAAATGGAGCAGGGTTTTGACTATCAGACGATAAACGAGTTTAGATTCTCTACTTGAAGGCAAGGTGGTGCATCTATCAGCTCAATCTAGACAAGTTTATTGGGCACAAAACAGATTTAAGAATTTACCATGACAATCTTATGAAACCCTATGTGGCATAACACTTGATCAAAATAGTAAAGACTTACAAAACAGATTTATCATCACAATCTCACGAAACCCTATGTGGCATAACACTTGATCATAATGATAAAAGGTTCACAAAACAGATTTATCATCGCAATCTCTTGAAACCCTATGTGGCATAACAATTGATCACAATGGTAAAGATACACAAAACAGATTTATCATCATAACCTCTTGAAACCCTATGTGGCATAACAATTGATCATAATGGTAAAGTTGTACAAAACAGAAAGAATTCACCATTACAATTGCATGAAACCCTATGTGGCATAACAATTAATCGTAATAGCGAAGACACATGAACAAATACCAAAAGAGCAATATTGAGGGCAAGGTAGGCGCAGCATATATTTCTCTCTCAAGCAAAAGTTATTTACAAATGAGCAAAAGCTCTTATTTATATACATCAAGGTGTAGGGAACCCTAAAATCACCTTGAGTCATCTACAGTCTTGCAATGCATGCAAGATTTGCTGCCAAGCCCTAATAAAGTAAACTATACAGTTAACTTGAAAACTACCATCAGTTAACCGAAATATCTAATCTAAAAATGGACAATTGTGCGAGCATGCACGTCCTTATTGAAAGCAAGTTAACTGGAAGACTACCATCAGTTAACGTAAAACCCTAAATAAAACTCCAAGTAAATAAGGCAAATCTCAGAATAGATATGCATGTGATGACAACATCGAGTTAACTTGAAAGGGTAACACCAAGTTCAACTCGTGTGTGTAATGTCTATCCTGAGAGGTAGGAACTGAAGTCTACTATGTGTGATCTCGAGCAATCAATCCCTCAACGAGATTGTTAACTGCGTCAACGTCTGAATAGCAGCAACTTGAGCAATCTTGGCAATCTTTGCACACTCAAACTAGCATTTCACAGACTTATAACTTTGGCGGCTTCGTAACTGAAGTGATGGCCATTATCTCATCTGCAGCTTGATACAAATTGGTCTCAGCTTTTCCAACGAAATCATGAATTAAGACCGATTTGGTCTTGAATTCAGTCTGTGTACTGTACTCTAAAAACTCGCCTGTTGACTGTGAACTTGACTATGTTCTGACAAGATTTCTGGAAAGCTAAAAATAGCCTGCTGAGGCTAAAAATAGTCTATCGAAGGGCAATTTTCAGCGAAAAAATCTGAGATATGGGTTTTGTCCAGAAAAAGGTTCCAAGACAACCCATAACGTTAGATATGCGAAAATATGACTTCTACTCTATCATGCAAAGACTTTTTAGTTGAGAAAATTAGAAACTCGAGAACGAATGTTCTGAAGTTAAAAATTCCTGAAAAATCAAACGCACGATTTTAATTTGAGGAAGCTATATAGAAATGATCCAGATACTGAGACTTGTCGAATTTTGCCAATTTCAGGAACATGCGAATTGAAAACTGAGAGAAATTTGAGAATCAAGGAGGAAAAAGACGTTTTTTGTATGTTCTTTCTTCTGTGAAAATCGCCCCTCTTCTTCAAATTTGCTGATGAATGTGAACAAAAACCTGCAAAAAGATTTGTTTGATGAAATCGCCCTTGGCAATAGATGAAGAATTTGCCTTTGCTTGAGAAATACGAATCTCCCTTGAAAATACGCCTTGTGAATGAAGGAAAACGAATTTTGCTTGAAAATACGCCTTTGCTTTGAAGAAAAACGAATTTTGTTTGAAAAATATGAATTTCTCTTAAGAAAAACGAATTTCTCTTAGCTTTGTGAATAATAAATGAAGATGGTGCCATGTTTAAACAAGATGAAATTCGCATCAATCTGGCAACTGTAAGATTTAAAACTCTGATGAAAATAGAAGCCTTTCAATTGGACCCTTCTCAGTTGAACTGCCACTGACTTGAAGTTCAAAAAATAAATAATAATAAAATATTTATTATGCAATAGCAAAGGCGCCAAAAATAGAAAATCGCCATTCAATGCTAAAATATGCAAAATATTTGAAACTCCAGTTGACAATTGAATGACGCTTCAGGCTTCACCGTTGGACTTTACCAATTCCGAAAAGTTATCTTTTGAGCTCATAGGCGTTCATTTGCTCAAGATACTTCACTTTTTATTAACTTCCTATTTTATAGCTGACGGCAAAGTCACGACTGGCCAACTTCAACACTGATTTCCGGGTGACCGAGAGATGCTGAGACTGATCTGGAGAATTCATCGGAAAGCCTACTGAACAAGGAAGAAATGTCTGCTGGGAGACACTACTGCAAAATCCATCATTTAATACCCTGAAAAATTAGGCGCCCCTGATTAAATTCATTTATGGGTTCTAGACTTAAATCATTTTCCTAAACTGCCATCTGACACTTCAAACGGCTGTTGACGGTGAACAGTGAACTCTGCTGATAAGAAACGAAGCCCACTGCATGCCTGGAGACATTCTGCATCCAACGGATATACATACGACATCTGGAAGCTGTGTTAAGGGCCTCAAAAGTAAAAGCGCCCCTGGCTCTTAGTTGCACTGATGTCATTTTGACGAAAATTGAACTTTCACCCAAGTACCCTACTTTGATCTCTGATATCTGGAGCTGGGATGACCCGATTCAGGCACTATCTGTTTTAACGGACAGCCAGAAGGGCCCACAAGAGAAGTCTCTGGAGATGACGAAGCAAGAAAACTGCTTCTAAGAGCTCAAAAACTCCAGTGCGTATTTTATTTAAAATTACCGCTCCAGACTTGGCCATTTTCCAGATATTTCACCAAAGACCACGTACCTATGAGCGGCCAAATCCCGAGGCTGACGGCTAGGCTCGTTGGATAGATAAAATGATTACGCTCAAAAGCCGTGAAGACTTCGAACGCGAACGAACTCATCTGACAGGCCTAAAGGCTAGGCGCCTCTAGACTGTAGAAATACACTGCAAATTGTTTGTTGGTCCGCCCGTGAAATTACGTGCTTGGTAGAACTTCCGCCGATCACCTGGAACGTCGGATCGACAAGCAGGATGATGCATTGTGGAGCTAGGCTAGAGTAGTACTGATGTCAGGAAGACTGCAAATTTTGGCATCTGGGTCCTTTAAACCAGCGCCCCTAGGCTGTACTTGCACTGGGAATCAACAGAGAAGCTCAGAAACGTGAAAACTCCATTATAAGCTGATCTTCAGACGACTGCTGCCAGAGTTCTGAAACTCGGATGACTGCGTTTGATATCTCGCCGGATAAGCAGACTAGTCGTGAACGGATTAACTGTATCCACTATCAGAAATACCAAGATTTACCCCCTCTTTAAGATGGGCGCCCTCAGGCTAGAGGTGCGCTTTTGCCTGAAAAAGACAAAATTCTCATATCTGGAACTTTGGGGATTTCAACTTCTGTCGCTGTTTGCCGGAGTTGCAGGTCTCGGAAAGCTTCGCTGGATAGCTTATCGGATAGCCAGACCAATTCTGAAGAGATTGACTGGATGCTTGAACACTTTCAACAAGATCTTAACCTTCAAAAAGTTGGGCGCCCCTGGGCTATACTTGCGCTTTTGTGCTTTTTCCTGTGAAATCTTCATATATTAATCACTGAAAACTCCGTTTCGATCATTGAAATGACCGTATGCAATGTGAATTACTATCGTGACATGCTCCTCCATCGTGAAAAGCTCTATTCTGAGTCTCTGCTTCAGGTTCTGTCCAATAAAACTGACTTTGACTGACAAACTATTGACAAAAACTCCATGCTTGGTATTGCCCAAAACTGTATTCTACAACATTTTAGCAAGATTTAGACTTTTTAATGCAAAATGCCTTGATGAAGCAAAAAATTTGGTTTGGGTACAACACCAAGCAAAATTATTTTCCTTCCAGAACATTTTTAAAATATTTCCCCCTTGATAAATATTTCTCAACTTCAAAATTTCACGTGTCTAACCGAAGGGGGACATTTAATTTTAATCCTTGGGAAATAATTTTAATCAAATTTTATTTTACTTCTCCAACCTGGGGCGGTTTTTACTAGGCCAACTTTCATTTCTCACTTAAAAAAAATCCAATCTTCATGTTAGGCGCATATCCACTCTTGAACCTTTAATTCCAACGCCTTAGGAAAAAAATTCAAACCACACTGAAGCTTAGGCGCATTTATCATAGTGGACTTTCAATTCCCCACACTTAGAATATTTCCCACTTTATCCCTCAGTCTGGGCGCAATCAAGCGGTCAAACTTTCATTTTTCACCACCTAGTCAAAATAATCTTAACACGTCTTCCTTCTTGGTCTAGGTGCATTTGAGAAGTGGTACTTCAAATTTCAAAGCCTTTAGAAAAGTCTCCAATCATCTCAATCTTCAAGGGCGCATTTGAGCCTTCATACTTTGAGTTTACACGCCTTAGCAAAGTTTCCCTTATCAAAATCCTCTTGGGCGCAAACAAGGGTCTCTACTTCAAGTTTTGAACACTTAACACTTCCCAACTCTTTCCACAAGTCTAGGCGCAAATGACCTCTCCAGCTTTGAGTTTTCACACTTAGAAAATTTTCAACATTCCCCTCTCGAGGTTAGGCGCATTTGACACCTTGAGCTTCAAATTTTTAGTACTTAGAAAATTTCTCAGAGCTTCTCTTCTAGCTGGGTGCGTATCATGGGTGTAACTTTCAGTTTGTTTGCCTCAAAAAGTTTTCCATACATTTCCATGTCAAGGCGCATTTTATAAGTCCTCCTTCCAATTTGTGACACTTAGAAACACCTCCAACACTCCTCCTTGGGTTAAGGCACAAATAGGTAGCCAAGCTTCAAATTCACATGCCTTAGAAACTTCCCTAACTCTCTCAGCTTCTTAGGTGCATTTGGGGGTAGTAGCTTCAAATTTAAATGCCTTAGAAACTTTTTTAAATTCTCACCCAAGTTAAGGCGCATTTCCATGGGTGAGCTTCCAGTTTGCAACCCTTAGAATATTTTCCACACTTGCTCTTGGGTTAAGGCGCATTCAAGGGGGTCTACTTCAAATTTTACACACTTAGAGAAATTTCCAGCTCCTACCTTTGCCTAGGGCACATTTGAGGGGTTGAGCTTCAAATTTGAAGTACTCAGAATATTTTCAAACTCACCCCTTCAAGTCAAAGGCACATTCAAGGGGGCAAGCTTCTAGTTGGCAACACTTAGCAAAATTTCTATGCCATCTCCTTCCAAGGGCGCATATAGGAGGGTGTGCTTCAAGTTTACAACACTTAGTAGAATTTTAATCACCCTCTTCTTCCCAAGGCGCATATGAGGGGGTGTACTCCAAATTTTGAGGACTTAGACAAATTTCAATCACTTCCTCCTCTCCTTGGGTGCATTTTGACCCCAGAGCTTCTAATTTTGAGGACTTAGAATTTTT
The DNA here is from genome assembly GCA_007258455.2 of Sequoia sempervirens. Taxonomy (NCBI): domain Eukaryota; kingdom Viridiplantae; phylum Streptophyta; class Pinopsida; order Cupressales; family Cupressaceae; genus Sequoia; species Sequoia sempervirens. The sequence continues at coordinate 122,749 of VDFB02266384.1, forward strand.
TTTAGCAATCTTCAACTTCAAGGGCGCATTTAGGACCCTGAGCTTTCATTTTATCAGATTTGGATGAATTTCAAAGCTTTCGTCCGATTTGAAGTGGTTTGTTCACGTTGCCCTCAGCTTGCCCTAGCTTTCTATTTTTAGAAAGTTTCTCAAATTTTGCATTTTAAGCTGATTTCAAGCTCTGGAAGGCTGGATTTTTTGCTTTGCCTTGAACCTCGTGACGTGATTGAGCTTTTGGCGCCTTATGCCTGCATGTACCTGCTATTTTTGGCATCTTACTAAAAATAGTAACTGCTCAGAATGAGCTCAAACTTTGTGTGCGGATTGCTTGAAGGATGTGGATTGTGACTGGATGTTGCTTCTATGTGACTGTCGTGTTTTGCCCTATATTTTAGGAAACCCTAATTCCTCTACATGGACATGCTAAAAATAGCAAGTGCTTGATTTTTGAACCTCTGCAACTCCGTTTGATCTGAAATTCGCGCCATGGGGTCCTCATCACTTGCTTGACCTGCTCACACTGGTGTCTCATGCTAACCTGCTATTTATAGCCCTGTTTGAAAGTGACTTACTATAAATAGTAAGTGCTCAAATCACCTTCAAATTTTACCAGCGGGTTCCTTGGAAGATATTGATCGTGATGGGATACACCGGTTTTTGGAAATTCTGGCATTTGACCCCTCATTTTGGGTCATGAAACTGGAAACCCTAATCTGACCTGGATGTTGCTCAAATGGTCTCCGTTTGACCCCGTTTCTGTTGCATGTCGTTGTGTTTGTGATTCTGAAGTGTTGGGCAGCTACCGGAGTGAACCTGCTAAAAATAGAAAGTGTCTGAAAAAGTGACCAATCAGCTGCCGGATGAGTTTGCATGTCACACTGCCCGAGAGATCTCAAAAAACCCAGAAAAACCTAGAAAAGTGATCAACATGCGAGCACTGGCTAAAAATAGCAAGTTCCTGAAAAGTGATCAACTCTGCTTGCATGTTACCTCGTCGCGTAGCTCTTGGAAAACCCAGAAAGATTATGCAGACATACGCTAAGAAATCTTGCATGCAAACCCTAAAAATAGCATTTGAAGCCTGAATCGTTGAAAGTCAATATCTCGTTTTGCATGCTATACCACTGCGAAGGTCTCAAAAAACCCACAAAGAATCTCCAGACATGCATCTGAAAGTCCAACATGCGAACCCTAAAAATGACCCTCAAAGGCAGAACTGCTAAAAATAGCAAGTTGTCTGTTTCAGCTCAAATTTTGCAAGCAGGCAGCTCATAGTGTTCAAAGTGCAGTGCAGTCGTCAGAATTTGAAAATCCCAAGGAAATAGGCCCCAAATTGGTACTTACTAAAAATAGCGAGTTGTTAGAATTCAGTGAAAATTCAGTGGGAGCCTGCTTGAAGCATCCTAACAACAGTGCTAAGCTCAAAACTCGATTAGCCAACTCAATTTGACCTCAAAATTGTCTAAAGATTGTAAACCCTAATTCATTAGAAAACGCTCCAGACTTAGCCAAAATTCAAATCTAGGTCAAATGGCAAGTACATCACTAGACAAAAAGAGTTGACAGAGAGAGACAGATCCACAAACCCAAGCCAAAAGATCCGAATGGAGTGAAAATTAGGGGGTCCCCATCTTGAATGGGGTGATGTGTGAAAAGGTCACAACATTTGGCAACCCCATGCGAAAGTGTTGAAAAACACTTTTAAGAATATAACCTTGGTCAATCTTTCTCAAACCATCATACGAAAAAGGAAACTTACTTAAAAGGGGAGAAGAATCCGATATTGGATCAAAACACCTTCATCCAAAGTCCTCGCGCATTCATTTCATCTCTGAACCATCTTGACCTCTGAAATCAGCTATGGCAAGTTATATAAGTACCTTAACTTCAAAAGCATCCTGGACATTGCCCCGTTGCCAGTCAAGCGTCCATAGCCCCGATGAGGTTGTTGCTACAATTCCCACGAATATTGCTCCACTGCTGGCCGGGCGTCCATAGCCCCGATGTAGTTATTCGCATATTCCCAAAACCAATATTCAAAGCATAATATTTCCTTCTATTGTTCTTTTATCTTTTCTTTTCTTTTCAAATATTTTCCTTTTAGCACATTTTCTCTTTCTTTTCTTTCATATTGATTGTCCGTCAATTCCACAATTGGCCTGCAGGCAATGAAGCCTCCAATGAGTTCGAGAATTGTAGTGGCACTGAAGCAAGACGTGAAATTTTCACTCGCCATAACCTATCCCAAGAGACCAAAATGACTCAGAGTAGTTTGTTTGATAGGTAGGATGTTGGACTCCTGTGTTAAGACACAATAGCGGGTTAACCTCCCGAGAAGAGCTTAACTCCAAACTGGATGATGACAAAAGAAAAACAACCTCAATTTTCAACGTTTGCACCAACTCCAGTGGAAAGAAACCAAATGGTGAGAGAAAAACATCACCACCCCTCTCGCAATGGGAAACACCAAAATCTCTGCCCATTCCAGACCAAAACCACTTGAGCGGACAACTCAAGGGAAGGAAACGCAGAACCAAAAACCCAAAGGGCAACAAACCAAAACCAAAAACGGAACAAACCGAAAAGCAAAACCTAATCTAACTATGTTACAAAGTAGGCTCTCGGAGAGAACCTAGGACTGGAAATAATGCTTAAGGAATTGCCCGTTGATTGGCAACGGGATATCCTCTCCTGTCAGTGTCCGCAATCTAAATGCATTATCTCCCAGGATTTCAGAAATTTGTCGAACTTGTCATGATCTCCCTTCTTCTCGTGGGCCTTGTCCCAGTATAAGACCAAGTCAGAAATCTAGAAAGACTTGATCTTTGCTTGTTTATCGAACCATCTTTTCACCACTCCTTGATGCCTTGCCAGATTTTCCAATGCTTCATCTCTTTTCTCTTCTAAGTGCATCAACTGAGACAATCTTGTTTGAATTTGATCTTCTCCTTCGAGATACTCTTGAATGAACTGGAGAGTTGGGATCCTTAGCTGAACTGGGAAAACAGGATTCTGTCCGTAAACCAAGTGATATGGAGATGTTCCCAATGAACTCTTTGTCTTAATCTCATCTGCCCATAGAGCAAACCTCAGCTGCGTGTGCCAATCCTTAGGATTCTTATCTAGCAGCTTCTTAATAGCATTTAGTAAATTCTTATTTGTGGACTTTGCAAGTCCATTCCCCTGCGGATAATAGTTGGAAGAGAATTTCAACGTGATTCCATATTCAAATGCCCAATTAGAAAACTTCAATGACGAGAAAGCTGGACTGTTGTCGCATACTAGGGCATAAGGGCATCCAAATCTTGTGACAATATTTTCTTCAAGGAACTTGATCACCACATTTGTCGTGCATTGCTTCAAAGCTTGGGCTTCCGTCCACTTAATGCAGTAATCTGTTGCTGTCAAGATGTATCTGTACTGACCTGAAGAAGGTGGATTGATCATTCCAATGAAATCTAATCCCCACTTTGCAAAAGGCCTAACCTCGATCATTGGTTGCAAAGGCATAGCTGGGTGCTTTCCTCTATCTGCAGTTGTCTGACAACGTGACAAGCCTTCACATGCTCATATGCATCCTTGAAAAGCGTGGGCCAATAATATCCAGCCCTAAGAATTTGGTGAGCCGTGACTAGACTACCTCCGTGTCCTGTTCCAAATCTCTCGTGAAAGTGCTCGATCAATTGTTTAGCTTCTTCCTTTCCTACACATCTTAGATAAATGCCTTCATAATTTCTTCTATAAAGCACTGATCCTTGGAGCATGAACCTCTGACTTTTCATTCTCAGGGTTCTCCGTTGGACTGGATTCAAGTGATGAGGGCATCTGTGATTCAGCAAGTAGTAAACTGTGTCGTCATACCATTCCCCTGGAGACGCTTCTTCCAATACATACGTTTGTTGTACTAATTCTGGACCAGTCATTGCAATTGTCTGAGCCAAAGCCTGTCCTCGGACCAATTTCATAGGCTGTATCTGTATGTCATACTCTTGTAAAGTGGCGACCCACTTGCCTCTTCTTTCTCCTAACTTGTTTTGCATCAACAAAGTTTTCACTGTGGCATCTGGAACAATTGCGTAGACCTTGCTTCTCGAGATATAGTGTCTAAACTTTTTGATGGCCTTCACCAAAGCATAGGCCTGCTTTTCGATACTGGGATACCTTAATTCTGCCTCCTTCAATGGAGCACTCATAAAAGCAATTGGGTGTTCATCCCTTTCCTCCGTTCTTTGTGTTAGCACTGTTGCACATGTGTGTTCTGAGGCAAATGAAAACAAAGAGAAAGGCTTGGTGTAATCTGGGCTGACCAGTATTGGAGCATCCACTATTGCTTGCTTAATTTCATCAAAAGCCCTCCTAGTCTGTGGAGTCCATTCAACATTCGCATTTTTCTTTAACATCTCATTCAATGGCCTCACGATCTCAGCAAACCCAGTGATAAACTTTCTAACAAAGTTGATTTTGCTGAAGAATAATCTTAATTCCTTCTGACTACCTGGCAAACCAATCCTTGAAATTCCCTCAATGCGTTTAGGATCAATTGAGATACCCTTCTCTGAGATGACATGACCTAACAACTTCCCTTCGGTGACACCAAATATAGATTTTGTAGAATTGAGAGACACCGAATCTTCTGCATCTCTGAAAAATCTTTCTCAAGTCCTCTACATGGTCTCCTCTTCTCTTCGAGAACACGGTCAGATCATCCATGTATATAATTATGCATTTTCCCACCAAATCCCGGAAGGCAATATCGATAGCCCGCTGGAAGGTGGCTCCTGCGTTGATCAAACCAAAAGGCATTCTCCTGTATGCAAAGGTTCCCCATTTTGTGGTGAATGTTGTCTTCAAGTAGACATACGCTAAGAAATCTTGCATGCAAACCCTAAAAATAGCCTCTGAAGCCTGAATCGTTGAAAGTCAATATCTCGTTTTGCATGCTATACCACTGCGAAGGTCTCGAAAAACCCACAAAGAATCTCCAGACATGCATCTAAAAGTACAACATGCGAACCCTAAAAATGACCCTCGAAGGAAGAACTGCTAAAAATAGCAAGTTGTCTGTTTCAGCTCAAATTTTGCAAGCAGGCAACTCACAGTGTTCAAAGTGCAGTGCAGTCGTCAGAATTTGAAAATCCCAAGGAAATAGGCCCCAAATTGGTACTTACTAAAAATAGCGAGTTGTTAGAATTTAGTGAAAATTCAGTGGGAGCTTGCTTGAAGCATCCTAACAACAGTGCTAAGCTTAGAACTCGATTAGTCAACTCAATTTGACCTCAAAATTGTCTAAAGATTGTAAACCCTAATTTATTAGAAAACACTCCAGACTTGGCCAAAATTCAAATCTAGGTCAAATGGCAAGTACATCACTAGACAAAAAGAGTTGACAGAGAGAGACAAACCCACAAACCCAAGCCAAAAGACCCGAATGGAGCGAAAATTAGGGGGTCCCCATCTTGAATGGGGTGATGTGTGAAAAGGTCACAACAGAACCCAAACCCGAACCTGAACTGAAACTGGAACTGGAACCAGTAACTTAGTTTCCAGGTCAGCTTTGTAATGTGTATTTTTTATAATGCTAGTAAATATTAAATATTGATAAATCATTAAATTATTTTATCAGCTATATGTGATTGCTGGAATAATTTTATATGCCTCAATAATAGAGTTTCCATTATCTTGTAATGTGTATTTGGGGAAGATATATCTTGTAAATACATGGCATAAACAATTATCATATTTTGGGAACGACTGTAAACAAGTTCTGATCAGCCACTTGATAACTGTTTGACAAAATACCAATAAGCTAAAAATTTGTGAAAATTGCCAGTAAGTTTATAATATCTTGGTAGGGGATCTTACAACCTGTGCTTTTGCCATAGATAGATATTGGGCAGTGACTTGTCACCCATCATGTTGGAGGAGGTTGATCCACAATTAGATTGGATCACTGAGGCCGAGGATTCTGTATTTAGCGATGAGGACCTTGATTGGGTCGACTAGGTGGATCGAGAGGCAAAGGCAGTAGCCATGGCAAAGGAGGATAGAGCATGAGGAGACACCTTGGATGCTAGTTTGGGTGCCACTGAGTTTGAGACATAAGCAAAGATGATGGTTGCATCATCATCTAGGACCTATCTTAGACGCTTATGCAGGAGGACTGACGTTGAGTGATGCAAGCTCCTCTAAGCCATAAACTTATAGCTTGTCTTTTGATATATGTTTGGAACTTTTGATGCCATGGATTTCATATTCCATGAGTATTGTATACATTTGACAACATTTATATATCTAATTGTCTTACTACTGTTATTTCCTTCAACTAAAATTTGTGTTTATACATATGTGATCGATGTATGTTTGTATATGGGATCATAGTAGTTTCTATTTGACGATGTTATTGTGTCTTTAAGGTTTATTTATTAAAGGGTGCATGAAACAAGTTTTAAATCCTTACAAATCTCTAAATTTCTTGGGTTTTTCTATTTGCTAAGTTTGCGCTGAGTCTGAGTCAGAGTCAAAAATCGGCTTGCCGAGTCCAAGGCGAGTTCGAGTCTTTTAACATTGCAAAATATGCATCATCAAAATATCTTAAAGATTTTCATTTTTCGAAACCCTAGAAACCAAGAACTCCACGAAATACCAATGTGATTCCTGTGTGAAATCACTCTACCAGCTAGGGAGGATCTTTCACCACTGAAACCAATGATTTGATGAGTGTTTTCGTCCTCAAACAATCCTTGGAAGAACTTTGTTCACTCCAGTAGCATCCTATTATGTGTGCAAACTTGAATAATAGAAATGAGAGCCCCACAACTCCTTTTATAGCTTTTTTGAAAAAGTGTTTTTTTGCTTTTAAAAAAAAAACACTTTTTGCTTTTTCCCAAAGAGTTTTTTTTTTAAAAGAAAATTTAAGTCCTCTTTTCCCCTGGGCATCCAATGTGAGGAATAACCTTTTCACTTTATAATATTTAACACTAAAGTAATATTAAAACATTACTTTATAACTTCAATGTAAATATTAAAATAATTCCAACCATCTTATAGAAGGCACCGATGAGACATCCAAAATAGAAACTTGTCACACCAAGAAGCTATTGATGACAAGGGAAGATATCAGATGCCAAAACAGGCACTTCCTAAAAATAGTCATGCTCTCCAAGAAATGTGGAGAACCCAAATGGCCAAAAATGCAATAGAGAACATCACCACCATCTTGAGGGCCAATAGAACACCAACACATCACTGGATGCTGAGGTTACCCACCAAAGAGCTCTCCAAGAATCTTGGAGTCCCCCAACCACCTCCAATTAGCCTACAGGAACTCTAGAATAGGCTAACTGATGCAACAACTGACTAGGCTTGAGAAGGGGACATTACAATGGAGATCTAGAGGAGGATATCCATATGGTACAACTTGAGTGTTTAATGAAAAATAGTAAGGAAAATTTGGTTTGCAAGTTGAAAAGGTCCCTTTATGGTTTGAAAATAGTTTCCAAGAATGTGGTATCAAAAGTTTAACACATGTCTTAAAGTTTGGGTTTATTTGTAATAAAATTGATCATTTTGTTTTTATTAGAAGCTATGTTGCTGGTTTGCTAGTATGTAGCCTTGGATCTAGGTCTGTTTCATACTTGGTTCATGATTTGGGTCAATCCACATCTAGATTTGGACAGGGGGTGTGATATTTATTGTGGGTTTGTCTCAAATGAACCTAGGCAAATGCCAAAGGATTATGACAAACTTGGAGCGAACACATCACAATTTAGACATTTAAAAAATTAAAATTCTTTTATTTAATCTTGCCCCCCATTTCATTTATAGGGCAACAAAGGGTGGGTGATATGACATCCTTGAAGAGGTCTCAAGCCATGTGAATGGGGGATCATTTTTTTTTTAAATAACATTTTATAGACAAAAAATTAAAAAATTCTCTCCCACACCTCGTTTCAATTTAGCATCACAACACATTTTAGACATTTAAAAAAATAAGATTATTTTATTTAATCTTGCTCCCATTTCATTTATAGGGCAACTAAGGGTGGGTGATATGGCATCCATGAAGAGGTCTCAAGCCATGTGATTGGGGGATCGCTTTTTTTTACAATCACATTTTATAGACATGAAAAATTAAAAGATACCCTCCCACACCTTGTTTCAATTTAGCATCATATCGCATTTTAGACATTTAAAGAAATAAAATTCTTTTATTTAATCTTGCCCCCATTTCATTTATAGGACAACAAAGGGTGCGTGATATGGCATCCTTGAAGAGGTCTCAAGCCATGTGAATGGGGGATCACCTTTTTTTTCAATCACATTTTATCGACATGCAAAATTAAAAAATACCCTCCCACACCTCATTTCAATTTAGCATCTGTAGTTTTAATTAATTCCTAGTAAGTTTTACAAATGATACCATTTTAGTAAAGAATCCAAGAAATTGTGGTAATTATAATAGTATAGATAGTTTCTTTGTTAGTGGCACTATCATTCCTTGAAGCTTCTCCTTGTACTTCTCTATCCAATAATAGCTGATGAATATGTTTGTGAAAATGGAGTTTTGGAGGTGTTATTATATGGTGCCGCTACTATTTTAAACTCATCCAGGCCTCTTTATGGAATCTTAAAACTAATATTTATTGGCTTCACATTATTAAAATTTAAGACGGTGTACGCTTTACTTTTTACTTCTTTTAAGTGTCCGATGCATTAGTAGTGGGTTTTAATTTTTATTTTTGTGCTCTCTGCGGGTCCACACAAATGGGGTTTAAGGGTCAAATCCATTAGTAGTGGATTAAGTTTTTATTCAGTGTTCCACGGGGACACGTCCCCCCCCCCCAAAAAAAATCTAGCCCTCTCGCTAACCCGAATGTTTTAGAGACTTGGGGACGGCTGAGAAATGTCCCCCCCACTGCCGCTGAGACTTGGGAGACTCTAAGGAAACGGCGGGGACTCCTGGACGTCTCCGAGATGTCTCGAGGACTTCTAGCCATCCCTCGAGCGTCTTAGAGACGCCCAGGAGTCCCCTGTGCTAGGACGTACAAAAAAGCAATTTAAATTTTTTTTTTTTACTTTTCTAGGAATGTGAGCCTTGGGCTGAACCCTAAAGGCTTGTGGGACCCTTCTAAAAGCCTCTAAGCTAAACAAAACACTTTCATTCTTCATTTTTTTTCTCACATATGCCATTTGATGTTTTGCAACAGCTAGGTGAAGAAGAGGAAAACCAGTGAGAAGAGTGAGTATGGATGTAGAGCTAGAGGAGCCAAGACAGATTGATGAGGATGGTTTAGTTTTGGCTTTAGATGCAGGGCTGGTTGGTGTTAGTTTGGCAGAGCTTGACCACGAGGATTCTAGTAGTTTGAGTGATGAGGAGTTTGGGGATGATCAAAGGCCTCCCTTTACTACATTTTTGCATTTTGTACTTATTTTGATATCAATGTATCATGCTACTCATTGTAATCATCTTTATGATATGATATTATGATGTGACATGTCATATTTTTGATATAATAGAAATATCAAATTCGACAATTTCATTTGTCAAATTTTAATATTTTATTTACTTTTAGTAATAGTATTCAAGTATTTAAAATGTTAGTATTTTCAATTTTGCTATTTTACTAATTTGCCAAAGTTTAATTTGAAATGTTATTCTTAAACATCTTTTTTATAACTAGTTATTCAAGTACCATATGTATATCAGCACTGCCCCCCGGCCTCTCTCGCCCGCCCCCCCCCCCGCTCCGCCATACCCAAACTTAGACCTTTTGTCCCCCCTGTCCCCGAAACCCATCCCTGACAGGGGATGCGTCCTTGTTAGGAAACTCCGTGGAACACTGCTTGTAATATTATCAACATATGGTTTTTTAGGGTTGTTTTTTAATTAAATGTATGTTATGTGGTTATCCCTGTTTTTAGGTTAAAATGTCTATAGATTTATGATTTTTATATGTTTTTTGATATAGACAAACCCAAATTTATGTTTTTGGTATGGACAAACCCAAAATGAATCGAACCCAAAAATTTTGCTAGATCCATGGACAAAATCCACAAACCCAAACTAGGATCCAAATTAGAACTAGCTACTTAAATTACAAGCATGTAGGTGATCACTTTGTTGCTATTGTTTTGTGTGTGGATGACTTTTTGCTTATTGGAAATAACAAGGATATATCATATGATAAAATAATTGAAAATCAATCTTTCTTTGCAGTTTGATATTAAAGGCTTAGGGGATGCAAAATCTATTTTGACAATAGAAATAAAGAGGGATAGGGCTAACAAAAAGCTTTGGCTAAGTCAAAAAATTATGTTGATTCTATGTTGGCTAAGTCAAGATCGTGAACTTGTTAGGGGGCCTTTTCCAGTTGGTACTAAGTTGTCTTTGGAGGAATGTCTTGTGACTAAGGAGGACATAGAAGACATGACACATGTTCCATTTGGTAGTGCAGTGGGTAGTAGCCTTATGTAACCCATGGTATGCACAAATCAGATATTGCTAAATCAGTGGAAGTTTTTAGTAGGTTCATGTCTGACCTAGGTAAAGAACAATGTACTGTGGTAAAGAAGGTCCTTAATTATCTTTGTGGCACTTCAAATTCATCTATTCCTTATAGTGGGAGACCTATGATCAAGATGTTGGATTTTTAGCAGTTTGTAGATATAGATTGGGCAAGTGATTTGGATTGCAGGAGGTCCACAAGTGGCAACTTCTTAACCTTCCTTGGTGGGGCTATTGATTGGATGAGCAAGAGGCAATTAGTGGTTTCTCTTTCAACTACAGAGGCTGAATATAGGGTAGTGACATATTCTTGCAGAGAAGCAGTTTGGTTATAGAGATTATGCACAAATGTTGGTTTCATTCGGAGATCAGCAGGTATTGGTTATGATAGTCAAAGCGTTATATGTTTAGACAAGAATCCTTCATTCTATGCTAGGTCCAAACACAGATATTTATTGTCACTTTGTTGGTGACATGGTGGAGGATAAGGTGTTAGAAAAAGTTGACACCTTGGACAATTTTACAGTTTCTCTTACCGAGCCAGTTAGCATAGAAAAGTTTGTTTTGAATAAGAAAGCTATAGGAATTGAGCTCATGTTTCATCAAGGTTGTAACCCCTTATATGATGTATACTATAAGTGGGAGATTGTTGGAATAGATGTTCTACACTTTGCATAACTCACAATTATTGTTAGTGATTGTGGGACACCATGCTTAGTTAGATCAATTTTTCTCCTATGTAATTGTTTTATTTACTTAAGGGAACACGTAAAGGGGTTGCAACAAGACAAAATGAGACTACCTCAAGATAGAATATGAAGTCATAAAGTTGCAAGAGTTTAAGTTGGCAGAATTTTCTTTTAGCTATTATTATTACTACCTACCTGTGAGCTATTATTATTGTTGGTGCCTGTTTTGGAATCCTTTTTCTTACTACTGTGTGATACACATTTTGATTTCAAGCTCAATATAACAGACAGCAATTTTGAAACCGGCAATCTGACACATCATTGGAGGCAGATTTCTTGTTGTCTCTTTTAGGATGCATTGAAAGTTTAACAGTATTTTCATGATATGTGATTAATGTGCACTGGTTTCATTAGTACCTAACCTAGTATGATGTTTCTAATGTTACTTTATGTGCCATCTTCTTTTGTTTTGTGCAGGAGAGGCCATTGTGAATTTATAGGTTATCAACCGAAAAACAAATCTTCCACTGAACATCAACAAAATTCTTTGCATTCTCCCCAAGTTGAGAATCAGCGTTCAGCAAATATTGTTCCAAGAGGGTCAATTTCTCGGAATTTTGTTTCTCATGTTCTGCATGTTTCCAACCACCCTACCAATCATGGTCAAATAGCAGGATCTATTGTGGCAGGTCCCACTGACCATAATAACAATCCATGTCAAGAAACAAATACAGCTTTTTGTGGAAAGTATCATGTGCCCCAGCTAGGAGAGACACACAGATCAGAGCAAGAATTGAATACGGTATCTCATGCAACAACTAGCGCTGTTCTTCTTGAGGAAAAGCCAGATCCAGAATTACTATCTGCTATTGTGGTTGCAGGACATCATACACGACTTAACAGTTTGGAACATGTTAGTAGCATTTTTGTTCCTGATTGTAGTCCTTTTTCAAATCCTGGATTAAAGAGTTATATGCATGTTGATGAGAAGAAAAAATCTGTTTAGGATCAAGGACCTACTAATACAAATTGTTTACTGTCTGAAAAGGGACCAAAGAGTAGTGAAGGAATTTTTCTGTCTGGAACACTGGAAGGGCAGGTATATTCATTTTTTAATTATGGTCAAGGCCAGATAATATAATCTTCGTTTGCTATGCATTAACCACTAACGAGGATGAACTTTTTTGCAAGAAATACAATTTATATTACAGAGCTCTGACATAATGTAAATGCTTGTGATGTGCTCATAATACATATTTTGTATCGGAGTCACCTATATTTATGTTATGACCAGTTATATATCTGAGATTGCAAATCCTATGAAGAGAGATTTTACTGATTGATTTCTTTGATTTTTTTAATGATTGACAGATAGCTCTAGCATGGAGTCAACTAAAGGCATCCAAGGATGGACAGGACAAGAAATCGCAAGCAATTTCAGTTTCTTTGCCTAACAAATTTGTTGAGAAACTGACTGAAAGCAATTTGCAATTATTAATGAGGTTGAATTCAATTTCTTTTCATACCTGTTAATGAAATGTGATTTTTTCTTTGAAATTTTTTGGCTATAGCATATGTTAATTGTAATCATAAAAAATAATCATATATAAGGCTTTATAGGCAAATTGCTACTGTCATGCCAGAAGTGCATAAAAACATAGAATTCAGCCTGAGTACATCCATAAAGCCACCAAGGAAATTGTCAAAAGTTTTCCCAAACTAAAAGATAATCCTGAACCCCAGCTCCAATTTATTCCAGTTCAACAGTCAGAGCTTCCCAAAATTTATGCAGTTCAAATTTCTAGTAGAAACCCAATAACCATCTAGATAAATTATCAAAACTAATCTCCCGCCCTCAGAAAGTGATGGTTCAATTCATGTAACCTGATGATCTGAAGAAGCAAATAATTGAGAGATAACACCCTGGAAACTTATCCTTAAGCCCTTTAAATTCAGACATGCTTTTTCCGTGTTTGACTCCTCATTTAATAGATAATTTGATCTTTCATGGAACATATGGCACAAGCATTATACTCTTGTGGATATTGGATAACTTCCTGGCTCTCCATATGATGTAAATGAGATCTTATGGTGGTAACAAAAGTAAATGTGACACTTTTTTACCTATTTCAATTATTATGTTGAAAGATTGAAAAATCCCATATGATTGGAGCAAGCAGACTTCCTTTATTGATTAGTCAAATGTCCATAGTAATATATAAATAAGGTGATAAAGGCTACTTTTGCACTAAACATCTCTGGATGCATCAAAACACTTGAGGTACTGTTAATTAAGTTGGAAACACTATTCATTTTCAAAATGGCAGAGAACCATAATTTTTTTTGCACTTGATCCCTGTAATGTTTAACACGCTTAAGGGGAAGTCCCATTCTAAACTGTCTAGGGTTTATCTATGTCAATTAAGAATCACGATAGATTGTTGGAATTGTCTAATCAAGTTGACAGTCTTCATTACTGCTATTACGTTGTTTATCTTTTCCTTGTTAGGGACAAATGTCATATCTTGTTTGAAAATGATGGGGTTCACAATAAGATCTATCCTATTAATGACAACCATGGCAATGACTTTATGATTCACATTGCATAGTGACACTAGTCTCTAATTTTTTAGCTCTTCTTTATTTCCTTTCTTTGTAATCAAAGACATAACAAGGGGATTAATGGCTGAAGCATGATTATTTGTGAGCTGAATGTCTTCTATAAATTATCTCAGAAGGGAGCTCATCTATCCCAATAAAATGATAAAATTGAATAGGTAGGCCATATGATCTTGGGAACTTTTCAACTTCAGATTCTGTGATTGCTTTCTGGACTTCTTAAGAGTTGGTGATTTTTACAAAGAAGATTGAGTTTGTCAACAGCATTTTTGTGTACTGGATTGGTTTTAGAGAAGGGAAGAGGAGATGCATATTTATGTTGAGCGGAGTATCCCGTAAAGTCAACCAATCATAATTAAAATCCTATCCTCAATTACATATTGTTGGGCACGAAGTGTGATTATAGGATCAAATTATCAATGACACTTTCCTTTTTAATGCCAGGAAAATTAAGAATTTTTAGCAGTTCTTTTGTCCCAAGCAATTTAATCTCTAGCTCTCTCTTTCATTTCTTCATATTCACTAAACTTTGTCAGCTCAATGATAACAAGATTGCCTCTACCAAGTTCCAGTGAGCCATGCATCCTCTCCAGCTTTGTAATAAGAGATTCCCTAAGATCTCTATACAGTGAAGACTTCTTTGCTGAAAACTTTCAAGTCTTATTTGTAATAATCTTTGTAACATGAAGGGTTTCTGTAGAATAATCTGTTCTAAAATTTCATCCAATCTTTCACTCTTAGTAGTTTTATTGTGGTTATTTTAATACAAGTTGAACATTTCAGAAAAGGTATTTGTAATAATCTTTGTAACATGAAGGGTTGCTGTAGAATAATCTGAGCTAAAGTTTCATCCAATCTTTTACTCTTAGTAGTTTTATTGTGGTTATTTTTATACAAGTTGTTGAACATTTCAGAAAAGGTAAGTTGGATACCAGGGCTCTCCCACCTCTTAGTTTGATCCTCCATATAGAAGTGGTACATGTTCTGAAATTTATCCTGCAGTTGGATAACAATACAAATTGGTTTTGAAGTAATTGACTCATTCCAGAGTCAAATATAGACCGTACATAATCCTGGAGCATCTGAATTCATTTCCAATATTTTTCTTCTCCCTCGGAATTAAGAATGACCATTGAATATCTATTTAGTACTTTAAAAAATAACAAAATTGTTGTTTTGACCCATGTAAGCTTTCCTTTGGGCTAAGTCTTATCATTGTCCACGACAGCAAGAATCAAACCATTATTTTACCTGTTGGCATTTGGAGGTGCATAGATACCCCACACAAGTCAGTCCTCTTCCTTTAGCAATTGACAACTTTCACTAGACTTTTCAACACTAATTCCATTTACAATATTCCTTATCTACAAAACAGCTAAGAAAACTGAGTTATACCATGCATACCAAAATTAAACACCAGATCACTTGCCTGTGAATATTGAGGATCACAAACTTCCTAATGCATAATTGCGAAATTCCACTTCATAAAGAGCTTAAATATGTGTCAGGTCTGATATCTTATTCTTTGATTCTCTGTGTAATTGGGACAGGAAAATTTCTTGATCTGGAAAGGGTGTTGTATCTGGGCCACTCCTTGAGTTGGTATTCCCTTTAATTATAACATCATCCATTTTGAGTCTTAATAACTTAAATTTCAATAATTTTTCTTCCTTTTGGTCGTATATAAACTACTACATCCATTATGGAATCTGTTCCCATAGAAAACATAAAGATACTATATTAATTTGATATTTGAATTTTATGGGGGCTTTAACCTTGTATATGTAATCAGGGTACAATGTCTATTATTATGTTTCGATAATATTGGTTGTTTGACTATGTATTAATTGTTTGTCGGATTCGGATAGTTATAAGCGCCAGTTGGATGATGGTTGTGTTCCTCTTGGCAACTATTGGGTCTTTTAAATAGATTGTGTATCAGGGAAAGGATTTGATCTAGTCAGATTGACTTTGATCCTTGGCTGACCATCTCTGGTCTTCTATAATAATTTATATGCGAATAAAGAGATATTTTACTCCTGTATCTAGCATGTATTGTCATCTCTATTATTAATTCATGCATTCATTTTATCAGATAGAGCAGTAAACATTTGGTGTCGTTGCCTTAAATAAAATCAGGTCAGATTTGAGATATTCAGGCCCTTAGATCCCAATAAAGGCGAGAAGAGGCCACAAGGTGGTCAAGACCATGAGATTAGGCAATCTTTAAGGATTGTGGAGCAAAGGGAACGAAGGAGAAGATTACAAGAAACACTCGAGGAAAATATAACCATATGATTCTGAAGTAAGAACCATTCCTGAGAACCTAGTCAAGTTGAAAGTAACCTTCAAGGCATTGAAAGGTTGCCAATTGAAGGAGAAGCCGAGCCAAGGGTGTATAAAAGAAAATTTGAA
The DNA here is from genome assembly GCA_007258455.2 of Sequoia sempervirens. NCBI lineage: Eukaryota > Viridiplantae > Streptophyta > Pinopsida > Cupressales > Cupressaceae > Sequoia > Sequoia sempervirens. The sequence continues at coordinate 138,976 of VDFB02266384.1, forward strand.
GGCGAAACAAGTGTACGGAAGGCTGAAGCTAAGGGAAGAGTTGAGGATTCCTACGTGGCCGAGAGTGTGAGAGAAGCACTAGAACGTTCGAAACAAAACTCCCTAGCAAGCAAGTTCTAGGTGCCAGGTTTGCATAGGAATAAAATCATGGTAAGCCCTAGTGGAGAAAAGCAAAATTTGCCCAAGTTTATAGGCAATGGATTAGAGGATCTCGTTAGGCACTGTAAGCCTTGTGAAACAATTTGGACAACAAATGGGAAAGATGATAAAGCAATTTGGCTACGATCTTTTCTAGCCGCCTTCCAAGGTGTAGTGATTGACTGGTATGCAAAAATTGACCAAGCCTCCCAAAATACATTGGAGAGATTAAAGAAGGCCTTCGAAGAAGAGTTTAAATTGCTTCGTGATGATAATGAAATAGTAGCTTAAATTTGCAATACAAAACAAGGTAAACATGAGAAAATACGAGCTTATAATCGTAGACTTAAAGAATTGCTTGTAAAGTTAGAAACAAAACCGGTTGATGGTCTCAAGAAAAGATGGTTCATCGAAGGTCTACATCCATCATTAAGAAAATGGATGAAGTTAGTACCACCCTATTATTATTGAAGCTTACAATTGGGAAATGGACATAGAAAGTGAAGATAAAATGTCCTTGCATAGTAAAAGAAAAATAGAGGAAGATGGAAGTTCAGATGACAATCGTGACAATAAATTGGGAACGGTACAAGCGCTTTAGAGGGACATGTTCCGAATGATGAAAGAATTGAAGGAAAAGAAAGAAACCAACAAAGAAACTAACAAACTATGATGTACTAAGTGCAAATTAAGGGGCACACAAAAGTTAATTGTCCTAGAAAGATGTATTTTGAGATTTGTCAAGTTACGGGTCATTCAATAAAGGAGTTCCCTTACAATTTGAAGACTAGGTGTACACAAGTACTCTTTCCGCAAGGAGAGCAGTCTACTCCATTGAAGCCACAAAATGCATCTCTAGGCAGTTATCAAAATCAAAGAGGAGGTCGAAGCCAAATACAATATGACCCCAAAGGATGCCCTATCATACAATGTCGAGAATGTAGTGAATGGGGACACTTTGTGAGAGACTACCATAACAAGCAGGACAAAGTGCAATTATTGTGCAAATGGTGTGGACTTGGAGACCATGAAGACATTGGATGTCCGAAGCAAAAGGCTAGTGTCAACATGATTAATGTAAGGCTATGTACCTAGACCCATTTACAAAAAACAAAAGGCTTCACGAAGCAAGCACCGAAGTGGAGAATGTTATGGTTAATGAATGTTGCCACTCAAATGCAAATGCAAGTATGGTAACAAATCAATTACAATCCAAAACAAATATTACAAGTCAAGTACTTCAAACTATTGTACTAGTTAAAGTAGTGTATTTATTACAAAGTATTCTTTAATTTCAAAATGCTATTGTATTGGAGGAGAATGAGACGGTGCATGCTACGACCCAATTGGAATCTAGTGAGAATGAAGAACCAATAATTGAACCTCCATTGTCGGGCGACCAAGTGATTGATCCAATGTTATTGACAATTAACATGGCAAAGAAACTAGCAGTGGTGAATGTGGAGATCCTTGGAAGGAATCTCACCAATACAATTGTTGATGGCGGGTTTGGTGTGAACATACTTTTGGAAGACACTTGAAGAAGTCTTAGTAAGCTGACCGTTTGGCCCTTAACTTTCAACTAGTGGTTGCAGATCAACAAGGTACTAAGGTACTTGGAGTTTTAATGGGACAAAAGGTAATTATTTGAACCCAATTTTTGTTGAACTTTGTGGTCATTTCATTAAGGAAGAAAGCATACGACACATTGTTAGGTTAGGGTTGGTTGGTAGCAGCCAAGGGCGATCACAATTGGAAAAATAATACAATATCCATTGAAAACAAGGGTCGGAAGTATGTAATTCATTTAAAGAACCAAGCCATATGTGAGGAAGCAGCGTCCTCCAATTTGTCAGACTTAGACCTCGAAGAAGAATGGATAGAGAAACATGATTTGGGTCTGCTAGAGCTAAATGATGAAGGGATTCTGGAATTACATACATGCTTGGAGGATGAAAGAAATTCTCTTTGCGACCTATTTCACTAGAAAATGGAGGACTAGGAGGTATTTCCGTCAACTTGTAATTTTCTCGAAGCTACGACTCTTAGTGAAGAGTAATTGATGAAAAATGATTTTGGAAAGTTGGATAGTTTATGTGTGCAGGACACAATCCATGGTTGGAAAAAGACGACAATTCCAACAGAGGTATCCGACTTTGCAGAAGAATGGGAAATTATTGATGGTACATCTCAGAGTACTAAGAGCAAAATATTTAATTTGGGGCATACAAATACTTGTCAAGGAAAATCAACTTCACAAAAAAATTATAGAAAAAGAAAAAGAAAATTAGAAAATAAGGAAAGATTGGAACAAAAAAGGAGAAAATATTATATTGAAAATTTAAATTTAACAATTGAAGGAGAAAAAAGCAAAAAGCTCGGCTACATGATAGAAGAAGGGGTAATTGATGAAGAAATAGAGAAAAAAATAATTAGAGAAAGTCTTGGGCAGCCTATAAAGCACATTGTATGACCAACTTATTTGTTTGACTACTTTGTATGACCAACTTATTTGCTTGACTACATTGTACGGCCAACTTATTTGCCCGACTACATTGAATGGCCTTATAAAGCACTTGACTATATTGTATGACCATATAAATCATTTGTCAATATTGTACGGCTTGGTCAAGTACTTGTCTATGTTGTACGACCATTTCAATTCTTTCTCATTTGGATTGTACAACCATTCAAGTTCTTCCATGTCTGCATTGTATGACTAGTTCATTCCATCCACATTGTATGATAGATTCATTCCATCTACACTATACAATTGTTTCATTCATTCTACATCATACGGCTATTTCATCCTATCTACATCATACAATTGCCTCATCCTTTGAGTACATCATATGGTGAACATTCACTTGCATTGTACGGTGGTTCTCTCAAATAGTACAACTCCCTCAATTCCCCTGCACTACACAACAACATCATAGTGTATGACACATCTTCATACAATTGAGAGTAAGTAAGATTGTTTGTTGTATGATGGGGAAGGTACAGGTTTCTAATTGTACGACGGTTGTATTCTCTTTCCACCGTACAGGTTTTGAAATTATGCTACATCGTATAACATTTGTAATCTTTTTCATTGTACGACTTCGGTTTGTAATCTTTTGCATCGTATGAATTTGGTTTGTAATCTACTGCATCATACGGATTTTCCTTGTAATCTTCTACATTGTACAACTTTGGTAACTCGTTGTATCGTACGAACCTCCTACCTATGTCGAAATCTTTGCATCATACGGCTAGCTCATTCCTTGAATTTTCTTGCCAACATCTTTTCCATTCATTGTATTGTACAACTTGGTGATCAGTATCCTTAGCATCATATGGCCTTTCACTTGTCCCAACAAAAGTCTATTCTCGGTAGCCATTTTCAACAACAATCTATTCTCAGAAGCCATTCTCAACAAAAGTCTATTCTCAGGAGTTTTAGTGTGCAATCAAATGAGGTCCCTTCGTTGGTTGGTCTGAAGCATTATTCACATATTGGCATATGTTGGTTAAACACTCCAAAATCTCTAAGTTTTGGCTTTGTTAGTGTTGTTTTTTGCCTCTAAAAAATCATGAAAATAATGTGTACCATGTGCTGACCCCAAACCCTCGGAAGGGGCACTGCCCCTTAACCTTGTTGGGGGCATTCCCCCCAGACCCCTACCACATTCATTTGATTTTCCAAGTACAATCCAAGTCCAACTTTGCAAAGTACACTTCCAGGTTTGTTTACAAGTCCTTGTGTACAATATCATCATCAGTTTGGAAAGTCTTCCCTAATGTTACTTGATGTTTACTTGTCTGGAAGACAACTTTTTCTTTTGGGGGGAATGATGTAGTTAGTCTACAATGTCTATTTTTATGTTTTGATAATATTGATTATCCGACTATGTATTAATTGTTTGTTGGCTTCAAGTGGTTATAAGCATCAATTGGATGACCCTTGTGTGCCTCATGGTGGCCGTCAAGTTCTTTATATAGATTGTGTATCGTCAAGGAAAGGATATGACTTAGTCAGACCAACTTTGATCCTTGGTTGACCATTTCTAGTCTTCTTCTGTAATAATTTCATGTGCGAATAAAGATATATTTTACTCTTGTATTTGGTATGCATTGTCACTCTATTATTAATTCATGTATTCATTTTATTAGATAGAGCAATAAACAATACAGCCATCTCATTGATGATCAATTTCCATGATTTATCATTTCTCTATGACCTTTCTCTTAAGTACATATTGGAAATAAGCATAAGACAAAGGGACTCACAAAGCACACAAACACCTCTAAGCAATGTTAGTACTAGAGAGAAGGAAGATGTAGAATTTGGATTAAGTTACAATATCAAGGAATTCTTTTACAACTACTAGAGAGGAAAAAGTAACTAACAATAAAACTGTGAAAACCCCTAATAGAAGGGCTAAACACAAAACATCTAAACCCTAAAAAGGTCTTATAATACAAATTATAAAATAGCCATGTGAAGGGAAGACCTATGAATGAAAACACATGAATGGAACCTATAGAGACCAAAGCTGTAGGCCACTAGGAACATTTCTTCCCCTTGAGATGTTCTTATGGGCCTTCTCCTAAATGTGAAGAACTCTAGGGACAAAGAAAATTGGGAGCAGAAGTTGAATGTATTCAAATAATTGCAATTCAATTGGGAAAATATAGTGTTGGGTTTTCTGAAAAATTAAAAAATGCAAAAATCTCCAAAAAACTAGATTTAGGGTTAGGGTTTCCAAAAAATTGAAAAAATTGCAAAAAAGGCCAACCATGATTTGATTGGTTTGGGATGAGTTATTGATAATTTTATTGTGATAAATCACTAAATAATCACGATTAATGTAACTATACATTCAGAAAAACATTATTTTATAAATAGAAATTCTTGAGGAAGTAATCATCTCATTAACATAGCCAAAGCCAAAGTTAATCTTTAATGTAATGATAACCATCCTATGAAGAACACTTTTAAGCCTTCTCCTAAATGTGAACTCTGTAATGTAATCGTTGCCATTTGTGTTTGCCACTGGGCCGGACCCATTGTTGACTGGGGGATTGTTGAGGATGGATTGACCTGGCAAAGGGGCATTATGTTTGGATGACGTGGGCCTGCTACATTATGCAACTGGGCATTGATGGGGGCGTTAGCTAGACGATGTACAGGGAAATTTTGTTTTTTGAATTGATTTAAAACTCTAGAAGAGCTTCAAGTCTGAATGCAAGCACATGCACCGGGAGAGAGTTGAAGAAAGTCTTGTCTATTCTAAATGTTATATGAAATTTTAGTTTCTTCATATGACTTTTTGTATTTTATGAATACTGTTCTCTGGCAGTCTTGGACTCAGCTGTTGCTTTGAATTATTAATGCATTGCATCTTTCCAGTAAATGTAGCCAATGGCTACACAAAAGAACTTATGATTTGTTTATTTCACAGGTTTATCTAATTAGTTTTTTCTCATGCCCAGCAAGTTTTCTAGTTAAATATATTACTAATTTGTGAATGGACAAAATTTTTAAAAGACATTATATGGACAATTCTTGATGATTGTTGAAGTATTTCACTACAGTGAGTCCATTGCAAGTCCTTTTTTGTTTTCCATAGTAATTATATATCTGGATAGTGCCACTAAATCTACAAATTTATTTGCATTGCACTTGGCTGTTGTCCAATGCAATTGCATTTACAAAATATATATTATTGGCTGTTTTTGTGGCCATTCTTGAAAAACTCAATGTGATTTTTGTGATACTACCTATAGTTACCTGCTCTAAGAACTTTCAATTACAATCTCCAGTCATGGATTTGGTTTATTCAATTTTTTCTTTCTAGCCTACCAGGATTAGTTGAAACATTATACAAGATGACTAGGATCATAAATTGCCAATTTTGTCATTGATGCATTCCAGGGGACCTTTTAGTCTTGATAACAAGGGATATTAAAGTCACTATTTTTATTCAAGAGTGAGAAGTTCAATATGGTGGTAGTTTCTGAATTTAGTATTAGAGAAGTTTGAAAAAATAAAATTCACAAATTTAAATTATGTATTAACAACACTTGACATAATTGATTTTTGAATCAGATGTGAACGGTACAGGCATAGCAATTCACAGTTAAACCAGCTGGTATGATCATTCACCATCTTGATAATGTTCTATTGGTTAGTGGGTTAGCATGTAACTTAGTGTTTTAACAAAAGGGGAAAATCACGGACTTTTGACCACCTGTCTTTTATTATATCTATATGTTACTTTCAATTATAAATGTGCATGGAAGACAATGCCTACCTTCAGGTTTAACAGACGGGAATTTTTTCAATAGATCACAAGGCTAGAGAATGACTTGAGGACAACAAGAGAAAAAATTGTGCAGGTGAAATCTACCGTAGAAGTCCAAAAAAAACAAAAACAAGAAAGTTTGAGGTACTTAAATCTTCTCCATCGTTTCTGATAATGTCTCTATGCAGTCAATTTGGGGGTGTTCATAATTTGTCTCAATGTTATTGGTTTCTATTTTTCAAAATTAATTGAGCAATTGGCTTTTGCATTAGTCTTACTTGGTTTTTGCAAACGGGGTGTTGCATCTAATTGCAGGATCAAATAAGGCTCACAGTATCAAGTTATTGAAGTTTGTGAGATCTGTTAAACTCCTTATTTTCTGCATGCTGGGATCATTCCAAGAAAACGAGTAAGAACTGTACTTTTAAATGCTGACTAAGGATGTAAAAATCAAGCTTTAGTGGATGTTTCATAATGTTATATTGGTATCATCATGTAAGCTTTGTGCCTATCTAAGCCTACATTATGGAAAGGCATAAGGTGCATCCTATTGGATAACCTGATCATGTTGGCATATTTGAGGGAAAGAAGACATTAATTCATTGTACATATAAACCAATTGAATGTTAAACATGCATTTTTATCCCCTCTTCCAAGTCCTCACTGAAAATTTGTAATTTGCATAGTTGTGAAGCAATGCTTTAATATTTAGTTTTCCATGCCGTTTCCATCTTTGCTTTTGTTCTGGTGACACCATATATTTGCCTTTCCTTAAAGGCATAATAACTAAATTTTGGCCAACAAGGGAAGGTTGTTCTTGCAAACACCACACTTAATAAAAATATTAGTTCTATCATCATCGATAGTTTAATGAGTTCTATTTTCTTGGGTTATGGAGAGAAATGCATCTTATTACTTGAAGGAACATCAAATGAGTCTTAAAATAGTTTAATTTGTTGAATATTGGTTTCTCTTCTTCGAAAATATTTATGATTTTATTAAATCAAATTGCTTAATATTAAATATGTTCATTGCAGACATTATTAATTATTTTCTAGGTGAAATGCTTGAGAAAAATCCCATGATGTACAATTGTGTTTCTATGACTGGAGTCTAGACCTTTGTCAGTGGATTCAGTGACAAGCAAAAAATGTGGAAATGGCTGAACCATTAATATCTTGTATGAATCTATCAGCAGAATATATATGGAAAGCATTTAATACAAGGATGATGATTCTCCCCTGCTGTACTTTTAATACCTCTAGACAGTGGATTCAGTGACAAGCAAAAAATATGTGGAAATGGCTGAACCATTAATATCTTGTATGAATCTATCAGCAGAATATATATGGAAAGCATTTAATACAAGGATGATGATCCTCCCCTGCTGTACTGTTATGTATTCTGGTCTTTCTCTTTGGTTGAAAAGCTTGGTACAATTGTCATAACATGAATTAAATTCACTGCTATGTGCAAATGTTTCAATGGTAAACCAGTCACACAATTCATTAAGGTTAACCTTTTCAAACATAAGGGTGACCAGATCCCAATGGATTAATAGGTAATATTTACAAACCACAATTTTTATTGTTTTCCATTGTTTCTTACACTCAAGGTGATGGAACTAGATTACCTGGCACTAAAGTAGTTAAAATTTTGTACGTAGATGTTAATGTAGAACTAAATCATTAACAATGTATATCCACTATACGATTTAAAATGCAGTGACACGTTTTTAGCCCATTTAGCAAAGAGGCAGTAGTAGTTAGGCACCCAATGTTGATCCCTCCACTAAACTTGGAGCCACGCCAACGAGCAAATTTATATAAGAGGATGAATAATTGGCTTTAAAGGTAAAATTTTCATTTTCAGCTTTCAATTTATTTGGAATGGCATTTTTAGAGGCATTTGTAGTAGATTTTAAATATAAAGAAAAAAGGGTTGATTCGTTGCTTTTGTTTCAAGTCATCGCTTTTCGGTACACTTGTGCCTTGACATGATTTGATATTTTTTGCTCTTGTATTGGATTTTTTTCGGAAATTAATTTTTATAGCCGCATCAAATAGCTCTTTTGGGAACAATGACAAGTTCTCCACTTTTCAAGTATCATCACAATTGCCAGGGCATGCTCAACTATTAGTCCCTCACACTTAATTAGTGGGAAACTACAAGATGGTTGGCCTACACGCTTGCACTATTTTTTGAATTGGTTTCTTAATATAAAAGTGCCAAAGATGATATTATTGCTAGCAAGAATATGTGCCCTACAAAAGAATATATTATTGTAACCAAGATTGTATTGCAAGAAAGTTTAGAACTTCAAGAATTTATATTATAATTGTCAACCATTTCATGGGGCCCTTTTAACAATGGAGAGCACTGCATATACATGGCATATTTTTGCATAATAAATTATTTTTTATTTCAATTGAAAAAATGTACAATATTATGACTTTACAAATGAAGATTTGGAAAAGATTGATGGTAAATAAAATGGAAGATAATGCAATACAAACACAGTACTTTCACCTAGAATCTTTGCTCACTCCTTGATGAGTGGAAATGGAGTGCACCCTTGTTCCATTTGATTTGCTTTTATGATGTTGATAGGATGTGGATTGCTCAATACTCTAACATAACCTTGATATGATTGCAAGATGAGAAATCAAAATGACAATAAAAGGGTATGATAGCTTCAAAGTTCATGATTGATGAAGGACGAATATCTAGATATAGAGTCTTGAAAAGACAAAATCAGTGGCTAAAAATGATTGATGATGGATGGCTAAGATTGAATAAGGACTGGGTTTTGGCTCAAAGATGTAGTCATGTGACAAGTGGCACATGAAGGGTAAGATTTATGTGAATGGCTAGGATTAAGAGGTGGGATTGAGAATAGTGGATAAGATGAAAAATTAGTTTGACTTTTAGGGAGGTGTCTAGGTTCCATGGATCTAGATAAAGAGTTAGTTAAATATGTGAAGGGGACACTTGTCACATGATGACAATTTTAGATTATGATCCATGTGAACAAAATAGAGGGTTAGGATTAAA